>JANIJG010007080.1:21650-129977 GCA_024611175.1 Megaceryle torquata
ATGGTGGAAATGTGCTCCTGGAGCTATCTGGGACCTCCTTTGCCATTTCTTTCCTTTCCCCCTCCTCCTGCCAAGCTCCAAAATAAAAAATATGCAATTCTGGTGTTTTTAAGGACATGGAATGCTGAAGAGTAACAGATGTCCTTTCAAGTCCTGTCACTTTTTCAGGATGAAATGTTTGCAACGAGCTTTGGACGAGGGACAGTTTGTGGTCATTAAATAGCTTGTCTCATAATTGCAAATAAGGACCCAGTTGAGGCACAACTCCTCTGTACAGAGAACTTGTTTCTGAACTTCTTGCCAAAAGTTCTCATTTTTATAGCATCACAGAATACCAGGTTGGATGGGACCTCAAGGATCATTTGGTCCAACCTTTCTTGGGAAAAGCACAGTCTAGATAAGAGGCCCAGCATCCTGTCCTGAAGAATCTTAAAGCATCCTTTTCAAGACATGTGGCTGCTCCTCAGCCACGGGGAGACCACTTGCACACCCTCTTACAGAGCAAGAGACTTCCCAGAGACACATGGACAACTGCTGGGGCTCTTTTCTTCGAGGCATTGTTGATAGAGGAGCTGGCCCCAACGCTGGAGACAGGATCTCAACCCATTTTCTGAGTTGTTTATTCATACAGAGACAAATTTTTTTCTTCCAACCAGGTTTTCTTGTGTCAGTTATTCAACATGTTCCTATGGGTTTTTTTCCTCCCTTTCTTATTACCTTTTCTGATAGTAAAGACATTGCAGATGGGCATCAAACTGTGCAAAATGTAAATTATGATTGGGTAGAGTCAAAATGTAAAAAAATAAGTTATTTGGATGCATTTTTTTTTCCTAAGGACCACAGCACATATGGCACGCTAAAAAAATGTCTCATGTTCATTAAGGCTAAATGAGACAGGTTAGAAAATCATGGGCACCAAATGGAAAACTCGGGGAAAAAAATGCTGGCTGGCAACTCGTTCTGCTGATAATATTTTTTGGATGTTTCCCTCCTGCCCTCTCTCCCTCATTTTTTTTTTTTAAACCGCAAGGACATTTTAGCAAATATTTCACAAACGGCTGATGGCTGTTGCTTAGGAATCTGTCCTCCCCGCTGTGCCTTCCTCATTTGAAGGTCATAATCTTCAGTTTGTGAAATCATAATTATCTTGCTAGCCAGTAACTCTGATGTCACAAATGGAAGATGATGATGACTTCAATGAAAAAAGCAGCAGCGGGAGAAAATGAACTCCTCAGCCACCGAGAGCTTGTTTTCCTCCCCAAAAAGATACAGTGGAGAAAAAAATATCAGCAGAATGATCTCCAAATAGACTATTTTCTGCATGGTATCAGTGCCTCTTTCAGAATATGAGGGTAATTTCTGCCTTGTGCCAGTTTAACACAGACTTCCACTTTATTTTAACACATAGCAGATCTTACATTAATGTAATAGCAGAATCTTGCTCCTTCTCGTGGAACTCATACAGGGAGCTCAGAGTTCTTCCATAAAAATGAAATGAGCCTCTCTTTCACCCTTAGCAAAATGAAATGGCCAAGAATCACCACAAGGTCACCTACAGCCTGAGGCTTCACTACTGCTGGATAATTCGCCACTGTATCAAAGAATACAACAAATAAAATGCTGTCGGTCAGATTAATAAAGTGTATTTAATGTGTAACTATTCTTATTGCTTGTAATTAGCCCTGCCAGCCCAACTCCCCAGATTCAATGACTCCTCGTGGAGGAAAACATTTCTCCCCAAAAATGGGGGAGAAGAGGGACACCAGCAGAGCTGGGACCATCCTGATGCATTTCCCCTCTCTGTATTCATGGGTTATCCCCTCCCAGAAGACACAGGAGCCTCACTCAGACATTATCTAATTATTGGAACTATGACTAGAATGACGGGGCTGACGTTCCTCCAGGATAGACGCTCTGGGAACGCGATTCAGCAATTCTGAATGCCATTATTTTGAATAAAGCTATCAGTGTTTCTCCTGAAGAGTTTGGAATAGAAGTAGATTTCTATTGTCACTATAAATGCTAGTGCGTGTCTCTTGGGCATCAAATAAAATGCCTTTCAATGTTACTATCTGCTTGAATGAGACATTAAAGAGCTATATTCTGAATTCCTGCCGGTTTATAAAAATACGAACTCATAGTGCGATGCCACGGTTCTGCTGTCTCGACCAATCGCCCATTTCAGGCACTACCTTGCAGTACATCCCTGTCCAAAAGCAGCAGGACACAGGAACCCACCCCCAATCTGGATAATGCCATGGATTCTGCCGCACCAATGAGAACAGATGGATTTCATGCCAGAGGCTTGGAAAAACCTGAAATTCCCAAACTGTAACCACGTTCCCTGCCACTTGGCACCGGTACCAGGTCCTGTAACTCGCGGGGGGAAGAGGTGGCAGCAATTGCATCCTCGCAGAAGAGCCATGTTCCAAAGGCGTATCACAGCAACAGCATCCCCAGCTTCCCGGCTGCAGATTTCAGCAGCGGAGGGGAGAATACGGGGGGAACCAAAAGCACAGCAGCTGTAGTGCCACAGGCCCCTGGCCTAAGGAATGTGTTGGGAGACCGACCTGCACACCCTCCATTCTCAATCATTAGAAACAACATATGGTGGGTTGGTGATTGTGCTGCCTTTCTCTGCCTGCCCCATTTCTACTCAAGGTAAATTAAGAGAGATTTGGGCTGCACATGTGAGCAGAGCACCGCAGAGAGCAGGGCTGTATGGGGTCAGAAGGATGCAGAAATTCTTTAGCCGGGTTATTTAAAATCCTCACCATATCTTCATCAATACTAAAACCTCCCAAGGCACTCAAAAGTTACCCCATTGGGTCTTTGTGTGGCCCAAACTTTCCAAAGGTTTATTCCTGCTCTCCCTGCAGCTGATATGCCCCATCATCGCCACCATTGATCACAAATTCCCAAAGCACAGGGCATAAAAGAATGACGTGGCATTTGCAAACAAGGTAACAATGAGATGGCTCATCCATCCCTGAAAGCATCCCACAGCCTCTGTGTATTAATTATGAACCAGAGAGGTACACATATGAGTTGTGAAACAGGCTGCAACACACACTGCTCTCTTTGGGAACAGCCCCTCGGTGTCAGCTCAACACCCTGGCCTGTGTGGGGTGGCTCACAGGTGTCCAGAGGTGGGAGATGAGTCCTGCAAAACACCTTCGACACGAGTTGGCTGCCATGTGAGTCCAGTGAGCAGAGGTCAGACTTGGAGCAGCAGGAGAAAATGCAGGAATGGCATGGGAGAGCAGTTCAGGTAAAGGCAGAGGCTCACAGTGCTGCAAGGATATCAGCTGAGATAGACACATTACTAATGCAAGAGATCTAGAAGGCAGCAGGGCCAGGACCCCTGGCCGGGGGGGTTACTGTGAAGCGTGCAGCTGTACGCACCACAGAGGCACCGGGAACGCTGCGGCCGGCACAAGATGTGCACAGGGAAATAAAGAACAAAAGTCTTTCGTCCCACCTCTGCCAAAAGCAGGATTATGAATGTCTCCTAAAGTTCAGAGTGTGGAAAAATTTGAGAAATGCCATCAGTGGCAGAGGACCTGGGGACAGCCACGCCAGGCACCGCTGCAATACCGACACATCACGAGAGCTCAGGAGAAATGACACCAGAGTTGGTGTCACAACTGTGGAGTTAACCTTTGACACCTCTGTATTTAGCTGACTGAATTTCTCCCTTAATGAAGCAGTTTGATTTATGTATGAGTCATTTGCCTTCATCATAAATTTATTAAATGATCATTTTTTTTCCCTCCAGATTTGTCACTTGAAACGTGGTAATTGGTGTTTAAACCTGCAACAGCGTGTCATCAAATGAGTTCAAACAATGTTACATGTTCCTTGCTCTCCGTATCGTAACAAAGCTCAGCTGTCAGCACTAACTCAGGGACAGACAAGGAAAAGTCCTGGTGTGAAGATGCTGCCTCGGGATGCTGATAGCCCGGGAACTGCAGCTTCTTTTCACTTCCTCAGTGACACAAGACTTAACGAGAACTGGGGAGCAGCACAACGTGCATTGGTACTCTGCAAGGGGTAATGTGGGGGTCAGTGCCACCCCTAAAACACCATCTCAGTCCAACAAAGTGCATCAGCAAACAAGAAATCCAAAGAATTCAATGAGGACCAATGCCATGGTTAACAATAGACACGTTTGAGTACATTGCTGAATCAGATCCTACTCTCTCTCTTGGCATCTCAAAACATGAAAACAATAAAGACTGTGCTGAGAATCTGCTATAAAAAACCTGCTTTTTGTTTAAAAAACTAAGTCATAAAATACCTATAGAGTTACAATTGGTCTTATTCTCTCTGCAAGCATCATCTTACATTAGATTGGTCTTTTCATTTACAATTTGAATCAAAAAAGTACTTCTGTTTTAATTAGTTTTATAAATTTGCTGAGCTAAATGAATACAGTAATAAAATCAAAACTACAGAAAATGTGCGTAATCTGAGCAGACTGTATTACTTGTGGAACAAATTGTAAATCTATTGCTTAATTAAAATTATTTGAAATGCCAAGATGTGAAAACTCTGAATTATGCTGCCACACAAAATCTACAGCCTGTCTTAATGAAGTGCGATAGCCTCAGCTACAAAACTTTACCAGTTGAAAAGTTTCCATCTATACATCTAAGTTATTTTCCCACGTTACACATATACTTTCAGGACCTCATCTGCATCCTGATTCGATCAACGATTGCATAAAACAGCACCCAGGCTACTGCTGGGAGCTGCAACGACTGAGCAAGTAACGCAAAAGGAAGCCAATTTCAAACCACAACCTGCAAGGTGTCGAGGCATTGGCCCATTTCACCCCCGAGTCCTTAAGGCTTCCCCATTTTACTTGAGAGGAACAGCAACCTGCACAGCAGCACACCAAGAGTACCGGGAAAAGGGGGCTTTTCTGAAGAGCTGAGCATCCTTGAAAGCACATCCCTGCCTCACCCAGGGGGTGATCAAAGCCAGTGTGTTGCCCTAGTTTTGCCAGGATGCTGTGGAGACGTAAGCCTTTCTTCCCCAGAATACCACAGGCTGCCAGACAGATGAAGCCCTCTGCCCCAGAAGCGGTGTGTAGAAGCAGCCGAACGTGTGTCAATGCTGCAGACGGCTTCTGATACCTGGAATCACACCTAAAACTCTGCTGGAAGGTTTCTGCAGATGCTCTGCTCTGAAGAAGTTCGCTTGTGTGCAAAGATAAGCAGTTCTACTTGGCCAAGGGTTTAGATGGAGAGCAGAAGAGTTTTAAAAATCACTCTATAACACTAATTGGAAGCTTTTGTTCCAGATAATAAAATGTAGTTTTCTCAAACCCCATTATAATCAAAGTGTAACTGAAACTAAGCTTCTCTTTCCTTGTGACAGCTGAATGTCAAAGCACTGTGAGTGGCAGAGATTGGCAGCATTTGATTTCAGCTTCCAGGTCATTAATAACCATGTGAAATTACTCTTTATGAGCAGAGTTTCCTTGCCCACTGGCTGCTCTGTAGATTTTTGCTAGGACAAAACCTACCCGGAAACACAGAAATTGTATTTCTGTCCAGCTCTGCCAGCTGGCCACACTGTTAGGAACATAATTCCTTCTACTTGGGTTTCTCAGTATGAAGAAAAAACAAACCTCGTATATAATGCATCTTAGGAATTTCCATTTAATTAAGAGAATGACAAGAGAAGGTAAAGGCAGGAGGGTGTCTATTCTCATAATAGATTTCTACCTGCATTGCACTGATAAACCTATGCCCATGTATTGGTTTGTTCTAATGGAAAAAATCAGTTCAGTCTGTACTATGTCATAGTGGACAACAGCATCACACGTACCTGTTTGGAACCGAGCAAAGGAGACAAAAATCTCACTCTGTGCTGCAGGAAAGGGAACAGATGGTGCAAAAAAATCATACACACACAAATTCACACTTTTTTATGACACGAGGTTACTAGCAAGATCCACCCGAGCTTATGCTTAGGATTACAGCTAGAGTTAGTCATTCTGGATTAGCCACTAAAATCGAGCAGTCAAAGGACTCCAGCAGGTGAGGAGCTGTGCAGTGGAGCAAGGGATCAGCTGAGATCTGCAGCTGGGGATGGAGCACAGAGCGAGCCACACATGTTCTCTTTCAAGCTCAGAGACACTGGTTCTTCTCTAGGGGTGACCACTAAGAAGTTCCACGTGCAGCTCCACCCACTCCTGCAAATCTCACGGAGCTGGCTGTTGGTACCCAACGTGACCCAACACACACACAAATGGCAGCCCAGCATCTTCAAGCCAGAGTCCCATGTGTTTTATTTAAGAGCATATATGCAGATGGTTCTCTAGAAAGCGCACTCCATAAATAAAACATGCTTAATAACCCAAATAAACCAAACAGAATAAATAAACTATGCTACTGAGTGGCAACTTCCTCTGCAGAAGAATCTGTAAAACACTTTCCGGGGTGTGCAACGTGCCTGCCTGCAAAATATTCTGCATGATACAATGCTAAGCTGTAAACAGCTGTGAAGGTCTGCATGGGGCATCAGCTAACAAACCCCCTGCTGCACAGCTCTCCTGCTTGGAGCTGGTACAAACCAAAGCAATTCAAACATCAGCTTGAGCCAGCACTTAATTTTCTAAGTTACAATTGATTAGGAAACAATAACTACTACTTTTTTTTCCTACTGTGGGCAGCCAGTGTAATCCTTGTGAGGTTAGTAATGCTGGGCCAACTGGCACCAACTCACTGTCCAGCCTGGCAGACTCC
The DNA here is from genome assembly GCA_024611175.1 of Megaceryle torquata. Lineage (NCBI taxonomy): Eukaryota > Metazoa > Chordata > Aves > Coraciiformes > Cerylidae > Megaceryle > Megaceryle torquata. The sequence goes on from JANIJG010007080.1 coordinate 28,409, forward strand.
TCGCAGAAGGGAAGCAGTGAAGCCCTGTGTGCTGAGTGACAGTCCTACACTATCCCATCTTTCTTCTGAAGACACTTCTTTCATCTGCAGAGTGGGGTGATATGAATGATGCTGAGGTCTGAACTCATCCTGGGTTTATTTCCAGCTCTCAGGTGAAGGGCTGAAGACAACCCAACCTGTGCTGATGCTGAAAGGGATCAGAGGCAGTAGTTCTGTCCCTGATCCTGCTGCAAGGACAAGGGTGAGAGAGGGGGCACATGGGAGAAATGTCCTGGCCCGGCTGGCCAGGAGACGGATGGCCCCTTAGCAAGCAGTGCAGGTGCAGGGGCTAAAAACCACTGTGAAATTGCTCTAGAAACACCCCATAGCTGCCTCTGCCAAGGGACTTGTCCACGTCAACAAATCCATGGGAATGGGGGGCTCAATTCTATAGGAAGGGTTGGCAGGATTGAAGCCAGGCTTGTAAGAGGAGCTCTCCAGAATCAGTTTGTTCTTCTCTGCCCTTTTTTATTATCCGTATAAAGCTGAACCTGCTGGAGGAGAACCAAATCCAACTCAGCATCAGCTATTTTTTCTCAGGACAGAAGCTCCCCTTCATTAAAAAAAAACCCTCCTCTGTATTTCCATACATGCCACAATCTGGTGAGGTACCAGAATGTATTATTTATATAAAGCCTCCTGCTTTGAAGATATCTGTAATTGTTGGCTTCCTTGCTATGTGCTACAACACAGCTTGCCTTGTTTCACAGCCAGAAGTGCTGCTGTATCTTTTTGTCTTCCTCTCCCCAGCAACCCAGCTATTCTTTTGAGACATAGTGTAAGTGTCAACAGGTGGGACAGGGCATTAGGAGGTAGAGGCTGCTGCCTTACTACAAAGGACCATCTGGGCACAACATGCAGGCACAGAATGCAGAATCTGCAGCCAGCAACGCTCGAACATCTGTCTGCCTCCAGCCTCTTCACCTATGGTAAAGGTTATGGACCATCACAGTGCCAGCTGTGTCAGGTACTAGTTTTTAAATGAAAAAAAATAACAAAACCACCACCTGAACAGCAGTAGCCTGTGAGGACATATTTTTGGTGTCTTTATATATTTTTAAAAATACAAAATTCTGCTTAATTCAAAACTAAAGTATCCTCCTACTTCTCCCAGAACAGACGATCTTACTGGCACCAATCAGATATGTGCTCACTTGATGAGACTCTCCATGTGGGTGCAGGACCCTACTCCACATGATAGTGATGGTACTACGTGCTTTGCCTGCATAAAACTTGCATTATACAGGCACCCAAATATTTTTCAGGCAGATTTCCCAACGATGTTATTGAAGCAGGGAGCTTAAAACTATTAACACACTATCAATCACACACTTACAGACCCAGAGTAACCCAGAGACAACCATTTCCCCCATATTCCTAATGGATTTTACTATAAATAAGAGTGTTCCCGTTCTGCACTTTCCCTTTCCAAGGCTGCCGCTGACTCTGACTTTTTTTTATATTCCTCTGAGTAAATTGGTGCCAAAAATTTCCCTATCTTATCAGCAACTGAAGCAGCAGCTACTGAGGACTCCTGCAACCCTCGACCCATCACCACAATGACTGACCCAAACCCCAAAACTTCCAAACAATTCCTTTAGCTAAATCCCAGAGTTTGATCTCTCCTGGCTTTTCAAAACTGCACCACACTTCTAGCAAAGTGTGCTCCCTGCTGACGAGTGGGGAAGAAACAAGGAGGAAGGCATTTCATTTCTCAGGTGGCTTGAGCTCAGCAGCCCCCTGTTTGTTCCCCAGCTGGCAGCGCAGGAGGCTGAACAACGTGGGGCACAGAGATGTTTCCCACTCGGCACTTAAAGAGGAAGAAGAAGGAAAGCTGTCCAGTTACCTATCCAGCCTAACATAACCTGGGGACTTTTGGTGCTTTTTGTTTGAACATAGTGCTAATATAACACCTAAGCAAATGGGACCTTCCCAGAATCACAGAATGGTAGAGGGTAGAAGGGACCACTGGAGATGATCTCATCCAAACCACCCAGAGGAGTGGATTGCACTGGCCAGGTGGGTTTGGAGTCTCTCCAGAGGAGATGCCACAGCCTCTGTGGGTAGCCTGGGCCAGGCCCTGACACCCTCACACCAAAGACGTTTCTCCTCCTGGTCAGATGGAACCTCCTGGGTTCCAGTTTGTGCCCATTGCCCCTTGTCATTGGGCACCACTGACAAGAGTCTGGCCCCATCCTCTTGAACCCCGTCCTGTAGATATTGATCAGCATTGATAAGACTCCCTCTCAGTCTTCTCCAGGCTAAACAGCCTGAAGTCTCCCAGCCTTTCCTCACCAGAGAGATGCTCCAGTCCCACTTCATCTCAGGTGGGTCCAAATCACAAAGCCAGCCTTGAAATGCTGCTCCTCTCCATGTGAGCTGGAGAGGAGGAGCTTCCCAAAAGCTGGACTTTCTGTCTTTTTATGAAGCTTTTTGATGCCTGTCTGTAAACTCCCTGCCTCTCCAGGCTTCTTCCTATTCCTCATACCCGACAAACTTGCTCGCCGAGCGACACCAATGTGGCTGGCACTGCAGCACTCGCACCCTGCAAGGGACCACTTTCCAGGGTTTGTTTTTTACACCATCCACTGGTAAATGAGGCTCGTGTGACAGACCACTGGCTGGATAATGAGTTCATTCTCCAGACCCACCAAGAGCAAGGTACTTTCCCAGCCCATCTGTTCACCGAGCTCCTTGCGGCACGGCTCCGGGAATGCTCTTTCTGGAGAGAGCAGCAGACACCCGGCAGACCGCTGGTGTGCAATAGACCCCGGATTGATGGCCTCTGTAACAGTGCAAAGCTTTTCAGACAAAAACCAGAAAGAGACAGAGCACTGGGATTACTTCAGAGCCATTGATGGAAATGCTTAAACTGGAACAAAAGGAAAAAAAAAAACAAAAAACAACAGAAAAAAAAATCAGGGTGGAAGAAAGTCTCCAGAAGGCTGGAACAAATCTTCCAGCACAGAAGTCTCATAGGCACAGTGCTCTTCCTCAGCCACATCTATTTCTTCCACATTCTCTAGAAGAAATAAAAGCTCCAGGACAGTCACAGGTTTATAAACCTAAGTGGTCAGAAAGTCTAGTCTCTGGAGAGACCAGAACAAGAAATGACACTTAAAATACCAAGTCAGGAAGTGTATCCAACCTTGACTGAAACTCTGGCACACCTGACCTCAAAAACAAAGTTAAAAAAAAAAAGTCAAAAACCTTAGATACCATCTGCAAATATTTTTAGAGGAAATTAAAACTGGTACTTTCTTCAGTTTGGAGAAAGGATGAATAAAGCATGACGGGGCAGGTGATAAATTTGAGTGGAGAGTGGTTTAACGAAGACAAAGCCAGCTCTCCTGTGTGTACCAGCTGCTCGGTACAAAACTGTGGCAACAGATGACTCTGACAAACGTCACATTTAAAACTGCCTTTAAAAAAACATGCTTGCTTTTAAACACCTTGTCCCACCGAACTCGCTGCTATTTGTTACCAAAAAGTGGCAGTTGTAGGTGATTCATTAATGCGTTGAGGCTGATAAAGGTCAGAGGAAAACATCCTCACTCGCATCCAACAAAGCTTTTTGACAATGAACTCTCTTGGTTAGGGGTGGGATAGGAGCCAACTATTAGTGGATAGAGCTTGCTCCAGGTAAATCCTTCCACAGCTGCTTATTATCCCATGATTTTTTTTTTTGACACTTATACACTGTCCATATAGAAACAGGACCAAATACATCAGAGACACGATCCAGAATAGGAATTCTATTTGGTTGTGCAATTACATTACTGTCTCCTCCCTGACTGTACTAATGTCTGAACTGAACTGTAATATCTCACGACTGGAACCTCTCTTTAATTCATACTGAAGAGCCCTCACACAATCTGTGGCACTGAATGAAGTAGTAAATTCACCTCAACATCTTTATGCTTTCCTTTAGTCTTTAAATCATTCATATCCAGACTTTGTTCTGGATCGGACAGAAATGTTTCTAGCCCATAACTTTTCCATTAATGTTTTTGAGAAGAGAACTCTTTAAAGAGAAAGCTCAGTTCTTTAATCATCAGGGGAAAGAGCAATGTCCATGCCTTGCTGCCACAGGATGAGCCCTAAGAAGCCCCTGGGCTCTAAGCCATCTTTGGAGCGAGGTCCCTATGAACACCTAAACACATTCCTGGTGAAGAGCACACACTGCAAATGGATGGCTGGGGAGGCATCATCTCCCTCCCTCCACTTATGTTCAAGGGCAGGAAGAGTTAAAGAAGTTAGGGAAACTCTCCTCTTTCATGTGAAGTGCTTCTGTGAATGCAGCTCTCCAAATGTGCTTCCCTGTAACATGCAATGCAATTACTCTCCAAGACTTGATAAAAATTTAAAAATGAGTTTGAGAACAGGCTCCGGTGCCTCATCCGAAGCGGCTAAATGGAGTGAACAACAGAGCTGTGCAGCGGGAAATCAAAGACTTCACCACAGTGCAACTAATTTGTGAGGCATCTCCCAGCGTCGTCTTCATTGAGAAGCAGCGTGCCAGGGGCTGGCAGGTAAAACCCCCTCCTGAACACAGCAAAATGCACTGAAACAACAGGAAGGGGTTTGGCTTAAACGTGCAGAGCGGTGCAAAATTCAGAGAAACACGCTCCTTAGTAAGGACCCTACACTCCAGGACATTGCAGCCTTTAGGGTATCAATGACATTGACTGTCCCTCTCTTTTCACAACTGCCCCTCTCTCCATGAACTCTTTTTCCTCTGTGGGTTTAACCCAGAGCTATAAGGTCCCCATAATCATTGCTATAGAAGCTGGTAGGAGAGAAGAATCCCACAGGGGTTCCTTATATTGGGAAATCCCCCAACTTAATGTTCACTTAATGTATTTAGCAAATATGCTAAAGCAGATCTGCAGGGCCTCTCTCTTCTCAGGGCCTGCACTGGCAGCTTTACAGCCACCTTCTACCACTCTGACCATGAACCACCCAGCATGGCCAACAGCTCTGCTTCCTCCCACAGAGCTGCTGGGAAACAGACTGTTTGGAGAATCCGCTTCCAAAGTGTGATATGAAGATATAGGACATATGACTGGATAACTGAGACAGTTCTTACCACTGCTCTGCTTCCCAAGTCCTTGTTACTTCAGGATGCTGATAGTAACTTTTCATGTGGTTCACCCATTTTTGCAATTATGAGGGTGAATTCCATCTAATCTCCTCTCCCCCAGTAAATGAAGCAACATGTGCAGGCAGCAGGGCCTGTTCTGCCTCCTGCAGAGACTCACAGTGTCCTTCCTTGGCACAGCCCTGGGACCTGCTCCCAGCAGCCAGGGGATAATGGAGTTTGGAAGATCCTCGCTACAGCTCCGCGGTGCTGGGAAGGTTTAGATGGACACGTGGAGGACACAGTGCTCTCACCATCAGCTGACAGTGGCAGCATCCGTGAGGCAAACCTCCTTAAGAGGCTCCTGCACCTTGTTTGCCTGCGAGACGGGACTGTATCGCCAGCTGAGAGACCAGTGGCCAACTGCAAGCTTCAACATTCTCATGGTTTCTATGAAGCTTCGGAGCCTTGTCAGGCCACGGAATATTTTGTTGAAAGCACAAAAACTTGCTTTTGAAACAGCAGAATGTTTCAGCCAATTATGAGCATGGTACAGCAGCATGCTGCTAGTCTGCACGCTGCTTCCTTAGGTACTCCAAATTTCTGGCTTGAGGCCAGTCTCTCAAACACATCAGGCTCTCCCCAGTGCCGTGTGTTACCACAGGTTTCTCACTACTTCTGAAACTGCTCTGAGATGGTTTGTCCTCCTGCAGTGCTTTCCAGCTCCCCTCTTCCCAGCTGCTCACAGCTTCTGCCTCCAGCCTCTGACCTTTTGATGGCTACCTGGGAAATTCCAAATTCTCTAAGAGACTTCTTAAAGCAAACAGTTTACATATGATTAATTCTTCCTGTACACCTCAAAAAAAACTCCCTTCCCGATTAACAAAGGTCACTGAATCTCAAAAGTTTATTGCAAACAATTCGAACATATTACAGCTCTCCTCTAATAAAAAAAAAGTAAAAGCAAAACCACTTTTGTCTGGAGAAGAGAGATGTGTCTGAAGAAAAGGCAAGAAGCTGACCAGATACAAACTGACTAACCAAGAGAAGAGCAGCTGGGTGTTAAAAACACCAGCAGCTTGCTCTTATAAAATTAAGAGGGACAGGGCAGAACCTCTTGCCACAGCAACTACCAGTGCTCACCAACCACAGAGGAAAATAATTTTATATATATCCTAACAGTGAGCACTGCCCGGAGCTCCTGTTAAGAGTCACTTGGTAGCAGGATATTCTGTGCGTGCTTCAAGGTTGCACTTTCCCTTCACGGATGTCAAAACACTTTGCAGAGGTATGACATGACATTATCTTCATTTTACAGACAGGGGAGCAGAGAGGTAGTGATGGGAAATTATTTTCTCAAGATAAGATAATGGGAGATCAGCAAAGTTAGAGCCACGGTCCTGAACCACTCCAGCATCGCTGCCACACTCCGCAGCCTCCTCAGGGTTGGTTTAAAGGCAGCAGCGAATCCCACTGCAGGTGCTGTGCCTCTGAGCACACCAGGACTTTCCAGTGGTGACAAACAAGGACAGGGTCAGATAAAGCTCTGCACCTAGGGCCTTCCAGCTGGGCTGGCACACCAAGAAGCCACAGTGGCACAGAGAACAGCCTCCTGCAAAGCAGATGCTCCTCAAGCAGGGATGCTGAAGCCCTTGTGGGTTTTCCCAGCTTTGGGGCTGACAGAAGGAGCAGCACCTGCCTTTGCTGAGAGGAGCATATGAAAATATTGAGGGAATCCTCAATCATGTTCCTTCACATTCCCATCATACTCTTCTTTATTAGGCAGCTGTGACTTTGCTAACCTGACTGATCCATAATTCATAACTATTACCAATCTCAATAATTACAATGTTAAATATTTTGGTAATTTAAAAGTACCTTTCTCCAGTGGAGTACAGTCTGTACCACTGACTAATGCACAATTTAATATTTAAGTGTTTATGAACAAAATTGTTCTCTCTCCTCTTCCTTTTCCCTCCCTGATTCATGTCTTCAAAATGTTAGAGGAAGAGAGGAATTAGAAGAGGAAATTTCATTACTTTAATGCCAAATTTAAGAATTATTAAATGCATAATGTCCGATCTATCAATCACAGCTGATTCTGCAGTACAGACTCACTGAAAGCCCTTCACTTTCTAATCACTAATAGGTAACACTATCAAATTCAGCCCTACACTCTATTAGAATTGCAGTAGAAAAGCACTTAGTGTAATATCCAAAGACAGCTTTTATCAAATACTAATCACTTGGCACAAAGACAAGACTAAATATGTTAATAATTTGAAAGCTTCCTTAAACAATGAGCTTTATCAATATGCTCAGAAAAAGAAATAAAAATACCTAAACAGAACTTTCAGAGATAAAATATATATATGTGTGTGTGTGTGTGTAACTTGTGTTCAGCCAGAGGGCTGTGACTTTTTCACAGAGCAGGCACTGATCTCTGAATCACACGTGACTGTGTTTCCACTCTGGCTGCAGCGCCCATCATCTCCCGGTTGTAAACCTCAGGAACCTTTTCCCTCCCTATTTACCTTTTCTTCTGACCAAAGTTATTTCAGACTTGTTTGTAGCAGGAATTTTTTTTGTGTCCTTATCTCCTAGTTCCTCATTTTCCCACCAGCCTCCTAAGCACCACCAACGTGCAGTGTTGAAGCAGCGATGAACTTCACTCAGCCTCCTGTCTCTCAGCTGTGTCTTGCTCCCTTCATCCCCTCCACGTGATGCACACACAGACACACTGTGACCAGGTCCAATGCTCACATCCTCTCCACATTATTATCAACCTCAAGCTTAAGATTTTCTTATTTTCTTGCTCACCAGAGTAAACATCCCTGGCAGCACACTGCTGTAAGATACCTGGAGATGCAACAGAACCGCTCCCCTGCAGGCACCAGCTGAGCTGCAACGAGGGGATGTAGCAAACGCTGAGTTTACACGTATACAGAGTCACTGCGCGCTGGTGACAGGTAGTACAAAGGCTTATTTATGCGAAGACAGAACGATTGCATTGCTCATGTCAAAAAAAGATCAGTGGAAACATAACAACAGGCCATTCTGCATGCTGCACACACAGCATAAAACACAAAAAATACTCCTTATGTTTCCTGTGCTTTTTTTAGCCTGGTTTCCCAGAAAAAAAAATTAAAAAATAAAAAACCCAACAAAAACAACACAAGAGATGTGCAATTGTTCTGTCAGTTACCAATTCCCCAAATAACTTCTAAACCTGTTGGCTGATCTCAGGTTTGACAGATAGGCAGAGGTCTCAAAGGGATTACAATCCTACTAGATGCGTGAAAATAATAGAGACTCAAACTAGTGTCTTCACTGAGCTCACCTCCGCACGGTGCCTCGCTCTGCTCTGTACCTCAGGGGTACCAATTAGACCACAAGCCAGAGCAGCTCTGTGGATAAGGGAACAGCTAGGGAAATGCTTACTTATATTATCAGACAATGCACACAGGAAAAATAATGTGAATGTGACAAAATGAACCACAGGACACTCTGAGATGAGGGTTCCTGCCTTCTCAGATCCATCATCCACCAAGCACAGAAATCCAGAGCAGGATCCAGAAACACCAGTGCCAGCAGCTGGCCTTGGCATCTTCAGGTCTTACTTTGTTCTCAAAATCAAAGCCACTTAGGACTTTTGCAGACTCCTGTGTGATGTTAGAGCTGATGCTCCAGGATTGCCCCGTTTCCCCACGGCACAGCAATAAAAGGCATTATGTTCCTTGAACGCCCCCGCCTGCCCCTCGGAACTGCAAACCTGCATCCTCTGAGCTACCAAAGCACAGGTACGTTTTCTTGCTGGCAGTACAAAAAATGAAATAGAGAAACATTGCCTGCTAAAGAATAAGATTTCTATTCAGTTTTAAGGTGATGTGTATGACAGGAAAGTTACAGGACTCCCATTCTAATAGCCAATGCTGCTAATTAAAACTGTTTTGGAAGCTCCGCAGCTAGCATATAAATCACTCCCCTATACGCTATAAATAAGAGGCAGATACTGAATTGAATAGCTCCCATTTGTCAACTGAATGAAGAGATTTGATTGTGCCTTTTTGAATAATAAATCCAGACATACCTAGCAGGGCACTGAGAGTGGCTAGAAGTGTCTCTTTTATCAAACAACAATGATTATATTATACGGTACGCATTATAGGGGATCATCCATTTCTCTTGTTTTCTCATTTGTCGCTGACATCCTCCTTCCCAGATGAAGCATTCTTGCTCCATACAGCATCTATTCATGCAAAGATCTCAGAAGTCAGGCAGGAGCGAGCACTACTGAGTCTCATGATGTGATTTGCGCCTACTAGGATGCACCAAGCACAAGGAAGATTTGTAGGGAAACTGAGTTGTGGAAGCCTAAATAAGCAGTTGGGTTTTTTTCCCTATCCTTCATCCCAGCACTTCCAAAGGACACTCAGAATACACAGGGTCTCAGACAGAGGACAGTCACATAGTTCTTATTGGCAATGGATGTCTATTTACATAAGAGAACGCAGTGAAACAAAGCTAAATTCCTTCAGATCATTTTATAGCATCACTGAACAACAGAACCCTCAAAAGGCACCCCCACGCAAGCAACATAAGCAACAACTTTGCACTAATAATAATATAAAATTACCTCACTCCTGTGTGGAAATCTCTCTTCAACCATGAACACTAGATCCCACTCACAGCCACCATGTCTTTCTCACTGTAAAATAAAAACAAAGACAACAAATGGGCACCAATTAGGAAATGGCATTTATTAATGCGAAGTTCAAAGTAGCTTCAAATCTTGCACATGCAGTCATAAAAAAGAAGATTTAGGATTCCCTGTCACACGGAAGGCTGCAGAAGGTTAATTGAGTTCACTGTAGAGGTATCATTACCTCTAAAACACACCTAAGGAAAAAAGCACTGCAGTCAGGTTATGAAGATCAATTTATTTTAAGCTTTTAAAATTATTTGTTAAATTTTTGCCCTTTAACAAGACGATGATTTCGCTCGCTTTGCCCCTCAAACCCTCTCAAGCTCAACAGCAACTTTCATAGCAACCCCTTGACCAGTGGGTTTTGTACATTCCCACGAGCAGATGCTCTCATCTCACACACCACCAGAGCAGCCGTGACCTCTGGCATCCACTCCTGCTTTCCCAAAGTGAAAACATCCTTGGGACTGACTGCAGAATTTAGCCCAGACTTTCCTCTCCACGGACAAAGCAGCGACTGCTGGCTGGAAGCTGGCAAAATGAGCCCAAGGGGCTGAACAGAGCTTCCTAAAGACTGTGTCATTACTTTCTCTTCTTCTGGGGCTTCAAGTGGGGAGAAAGAAGGGGGGAAAAGCCCCACTTGAGGCCCCTCATCCCCCTCCTTTCAAAATGGCAACAACTGCCTACAGTCCATTCAATAAGAGAACCAGCATCCTTCTAGTAGCCTGCTCCTGATCTGCTCGGGCCAATAAAGCTGCAACCCACATGTGCTTATTTGATCAACAATAACTGTAAATCGGGATGATTTTATTATTTTGGGGTTATGTTTGCCAATAAAAAGCAAAAGACAGTGCTAGGCTGAAAGAATTTGATGGCTACACATTGATTTTGAAATCTCAGCCATGCTGCCTGCAGTGCTTACCTCGCTGGCTGCCCTCCCCTTGCTCCCCTGGCTGTTCAAGCTCCCGAGTCTCTCTAACATCCTCAGTACTACGAGTCAGGCCATGGCTTCTTGTCTCTCACCAGCTCTGCAAGGACTCTGCGGTCCCTGCTTTGTGCCTGACGATGCCACAAAAGCTACTGCAGAGCAATTCACACCAGACACACAGCGCTCTCCCCTCGGAAGCAAACAGATGGACTCCGAGCACAAAAAGGAGAAGACACCCTTTTAACAAAACTCAGTTTGTTCAGCTGACTTGAGCTTGAAACGAAAGGTGTTAAAATCCAAGACAAAGAGGATTTCTGATTGGCAGTCAGTGATGTCATACCTGTGCCAATTACAGAGGTGATTCATGTGGCTGCCTTTTAAAAGAAATAATTCCCTCTCTGATACAGCAATAAGACATCGTAGACAGCCCATTTGCAGGGGATTACATGGCACTTCTCAGGTAGTTAAAGTCACTGAGCCTTTTGACCTTGTGCCTCCTAACACCACTGGAGGCATAATCACATAGGAATACACTGCTTATCGTGTGTGTCTTATTGCTCAAATAAAGTCCAGCCATCCAGCAACCTGAGCCGCGGAACTGGGATCATTTTCTATGAATTATTACGCGAAAACAACATAAACGCAATAAACAGTGCTCTTAATTAGTTTGTTCTATCATTTCAAGGGTGGACTACACAGACTAAGAAACACTAGAGGAAGCCAGTACCAGGCCAGAATCAAAGCATTTCTCAGGTCAGTGCCCTTAAACACAGATATTTCATGCTAGCATGATGCTTACGTGAGACAAGTAAATCTTTTTGAAGTCACTAGAACTAATCATCTTGCTAGATGAGATCCTAGCTTGCTGTCATAATGTTCAGCACATAATGAGCATCAGGCCAGGTGAAAATTGATATCAAGAGCTGAAAAGGTAACACCTAAATTGGAAATCAATATATGCTTTAAGTATTGATCAGCAGAACAGAAATCTTCAGGGTTTTGCCTCTGCTGAGTGAGTATGGTTATAGGTTGAGCTAAAGTCCACTGAAGCACCCTACTTTTAACAGTTATTTAAAGACATTTATGGAATCGTTACCTAACTACCACAAGCATGTGCATCTGTGCAGAACAATGAGGAACATGCTAAGCTGGATGTCCGCAGTGACATATTTTACCATCTCTCACTTTTTAAAGTCATGCTTTCCTCCTCAAAGGAAACAGAAACAATGCAAAGAAACCACAGATGAGAAGCATCACCTTTGAGGAGCATGACCTTCCAAGAGGATGGCCTTTGGAACAGAGGTGGGAAGGGCAGGTCTACAACTGGTGATGAAGCAGAGGGCAAAGATTTTGAGCTTAGTGCATATGGGGAAACCCAGTTTCTCTGCGATACAACACACAGATCATCTTATATTCTGCAGGTACAACTGGACAAAGGCACCTATTTTGCTTTTAGGAACAAAGTTAGGATCTCCACACAGTGCTCTCCTCTGTGGCAGGGACATGTCTCCTTGGGTCAATACTAGGTGAAGAGCAGCTGCAGAATATGTCATCCCTTGCTGTAGATCTGCTCAAAGCAAGCTTTTCAGGCTCGCTGATGAATGAAATAGCTGTGAAAAACAAATGTCTTATTGTTTGAGTCTTCCAGCCTGCAAGGAAGCAGGAATTTCTGTGCACTACATCAAAGAAACACTTGACCCTACGTGATCAATTCCTCCTCCTAATTATTACACACCGAAAGACCTGAATTTCTGCTAAGTTTCTCAGGTGGAAAGGGGCAAGTATCTCAGAATAGGTTAGAAAAACATTTCTATAAATATTTGTTGGTCTGCATTCCTTTAACTTTGCATGATTAAATACAGCCTGCTTCTGTTCTTCCACTTTATCCTCCAGGGAAATTTATCATCAAAATTATTGTACAGCATTCATTACTCTAGCCTCATTTAAAACCTTGCCCTACTTATTATTTAGGCTGAGAAAAAAAAATGTTGCTTTGTATAGTATTTCCTATAATAGTCTCAATCATTACATTTAAAATATTGCTGTAAGGCAGCTTAGCCTGTATTAGAGAAAAATAAAGAGGAATTCCATAGTTAAGTGTTACAGTCCTTATTCAGCTTTTGTTTCCCAAATCATAACAATGCAACATTTCAATTCCTGAAAAGGCTCTCGCTGCTAATTGGCAGCTTCAGTCCCCAGCTTTGAAAGGGACATCTAGTAGCTCTTCCCAGGTTTAAATGTAGCAGGGAAAGGCAGAGAGCTGGGAAGGGCACGGGGCTCCATCAATCCAGAGGTGCAGTGGCGACAGTCCGAGCAGTGGGCAGAGCAAACTAATTGTAGTTTTTAAACTCTTATTCAAAACTTTTGTTCTGGATAAAGAGGCAGGCGCGGCTATTTAAAAGAAACGGGATGCGGGGTCCAAAGGGAGGAAGAAAAATCTACCTTAAATCCCAGTAGTAATTTGAGGAATTGTTCATACTGATAGGTGAAGCCTCTTAAGTCGCGTTCCTTCCCTAACAGGGCTACCCTGATGCTGAGCACCGCCACTGTACTTTTTAGGCAATGTTAGGTATGTGTTTGTCTAACCCTTCTGGAGTTACGGAAAGAGGATTGTTAATTAGAGTGTGAAGTCACTGGTACAGTTTTTCCTGAAATGCAGACCCTCCTGGGGAGGTTACCAGGGAAAGAAACAGTCATTTCTTCTCTCAGTAGCAGCCCCAACAAGATCTTCTCCTGCATGGGCTGAGAACTGAGCACTGGTTTATTTCTGGCTTGGCTATAAGAAATCAAAAGGAAACCACGGGGCGGGCAAATGCCATCCATTAACACTGAACCTCTTTTGGATGTTGCATCATGAATTTATTGGCTTATTCGGGTTGTTCTGAGCTTCCCCACTGCTTTCCCTGGACTTCGACCAACCACAGTGGCTTTTTGCTACCCACAAACCTGGCTACCCTTCCACCTCTCCTCCACCTCAGATCAAAGATCTGATGATATAGGACTTCGGAACATACAAGGAACTGCTGGTTTAACCCTCTGCAATGGTAAAAACTACCCAGTTATACCTGATCACTTCAGGTTTTGATTCATGACTATACTTTTCCCTTTCACCCGCCTACCTTTTCTTTTTGACTGCTTTCTATGAGAGGCCTTGCTAAAAACCTTTCAATATCATAAATAAATGAGATAAGCCAGTTCCTCTCTCTTCCTTTCGTATTGACAAGTTCAAAGACTTCTAAGAGATTAAGAGTGAAAGACTAAGTGACCTGCTGGGTCATCAAGCCCAAGCTTTTCCTATCACTTCCAGCCATATCCTACAGTACCTTTCTACTGGATAAGCCTGATCCTATCAGCATCTCCCAAATGTTTTCTTTTTTTCCTTATCATTTGAACCAGTTTACCAGGTACAAATGAAAAGCTTAGTGGTCTGTAACTCCCTGGATCATTTTATTTCTAGTGTCACAAGAAGGCACATTGTCCTTTCTATCCAGCAAGCAGAAACCCTCCCCATCACCCACTGGAAGGGAAAGAAAAAGAGGTAATTCTTGGTGGAATGAAGGGAAAGGATGGCAGAGCTGATGTTCATACAAGATGTATTGCCAACTCCAGTACATGCAATGTACTGACAACCCAGTGAAACAGTGAAAACTATTTTAGAAGAGAGATGTTAGGGTAGAAATCAATATTTTCCTTGGGTATTATTTTACCATTAGACTTAGCAGCTAAAAATAATTTTTTTTTTTTTTTTTACCCCTAATAAAAAAAATTTGGAGTTAATACCAAAAAAATATGCAACATCCTACTATGTGCCACCCACAAAACACAGCTTTTTACCAAGTCTGGTCAGCAGAGACTGATCTGTTCTGAGGAGCATCTGCGTGCTGGCCATGACTGCGGGGACTGGGCTCATTAGCCCGGGCCATGCTCTGGAGAGACAAATTACCACACAGGAACCTCCCCCCGCCCCACCGCTCTGCGTGCCAGCAGCTGCTCAGCACACGGACAGACGGACACTGGCAACAGTGCTGCCTTTAGACAAATCAGGTTAGAAAAATCCACGATGCTGAAACGTACCAATTGCCACGCAAGGGGGTTTCACAAGGGGAAAAGAGTTTGTGAGTCCTCTCCCAAACAGATATTTTAAGGGCATAAAAAGTTGTAGCTTGCTGCAAAAAGCAGCAGGGATCTCACCCAAAAGGGACACCGCTCTGGTTTGGGACCAGGAGAGGTCAAATGTGACTGCAGTGCTTCCGTCAAGGGCAATTTCCAGCATGTCTGAGCCATAGCCCATTAACCCAGACGCTACGCAAACACACTGGGTTATGATGCTCCCGTGGAAGGAACAGCTTCCCATCCTCTCTGGGTCCATAAAAGCCCCAAACCTCTTCTCACATGCAGCAAACGTTTTAATGATACCAGTTCACCTCCAGAGATTGACCCACAAAATACTTTGGTGCAAACAAAATATCTCCCCAGGTTCCTGCAGCAACCTCGAGAGCATGCTGGAGTGTGCGGGGCTTGAAGTTGGGAGTGCTCATTAAATGCAGAAAAAAACAAACACAAGAGTGAATCTGAGCAGATCCTCAACACGTGGCTAGGAAGGGGAGGAAGAAATTTGACTTAAAAAAAAGCATTAGTTCTGTAACTTGCAATGAAATCTTTTTCAGAAAACAATAAGTATGATGTTTGTTTTCTGCAATAAATTGGCTTTGTTCTCCGATTTACAAACCAAGGCTATCTATGCTTCAATATTCTGAAATATACCTCATAACTTACATAAGCCCTTAAAAAACTATTACCTTACAAAACACTTGCAACTTAGCAGAAGACCCCAAAGAGGAGACCACAGCTACCATGTGCCAGACACAAGGCACAGCGGGTGTTTTGGAATTGCCAGGAAAATGCATCAAAACCAGCTCTTTGCCTTGTGGATCCACAGACCCAACATGGGTCCCCACCACTGCCAGCTGCAAACCTCACCACAAGACAAAGCTGCTTCCTCCTAGACAGGAAGGCTCTGGTGACTCGAGTCGGGGGGGGCAATTTCCTACAACACAGAGGATCAGGCATTTCTCTGCAGCCCACAGAGAGGACCACAGCAGAGCCAGTATCCACACTGAAGACCTTGGAGACCCCCCAACTGGAGGAGCGGGATATTTCCTGAAGGAAGCCCACACTGGAGAAAGTTTATTCCAATTGACTGCAGCCCGTGGAATGGACCACGCTGGCACAGGGAAGAAGCATGAGGAGGAAGAAGTGTTAGAGAGGGGCTGTTAAGGACTGACCACAATCTCCTGTTTCCACCCATCCTGTGCTGCTGGGGTGGGAGGAGGTAGAGGAGTTGAGAATGAAGGAGTTGAGCCTGAGAAAAAATAGGGAGGAGAAGTTTTAGGTTTTGCCTTTGTTTCTCACCATCCTACTCTATTTTTAAGCAGCAATAAATTAATTTTCCCAAGTCAGGTCTGTTTTGCCTATGACAGTAATTGGTAAGTGATCTTCCTATCTTCATCTCAACCCATGAGCTTCTCCACCCCGTTTTCTCCCTCCACCCTGTTGCAGAGGGGGAGTGGATGGGTGGGCATCCAGCCAAGGTCAACCCCCCCCCCACACATACATACTTGTCCATTCCCTGGCATGCGTATCTTTCTTCCCAAAAGTTTATTTGGAAGAGCTTGTTGTTAAACCAGCATCCCACAGAGTGTTAAGTGCATGGTACAAGACCTGCAGATGGTGTTTGAATGGTATCACAGGGACCACTGGACACTGGCCATAGGCAGGGAGCCTGATAACCACTGTTAGAGCAGTGCTTCTCCACAACTGGGAGCTCTACAGGGGCTGGGAACTGGCTCGTCCAGAAGAGAGAAAAGTTGATCCCAGCATGACAGCCATTCTGTCAATCCAGCCTCTATCATTTATTTAAGTGTTCTTCTAATCTTCCAGGCTGTGGCTTATACATTTATATTCTTAAATTCTTTATGAGCAGCAGGATTAACACCTCTTTCATCAGGCTGGAAGTCAGGCTGATCCTGACTAGTTTTGATCTGTTCCAGAACCCCCAAAGCTTTCAATAGTTGTTCTATTCTGAGCTGTGCTTTTCCCCAAAGAGAAAGCTGCAGCTTTTCCTGCGGTACAGCCAACAAAAACTTCAACGTGTTTGCATCCCATCATTACTACCTGAGTCTCAAAAACTCTTCACTGACCCCCAGGTGACTTTCCATCAGCAGAAAGAATAACTACTGGCACTGAGAAGATGGTTGTGGGATTATGAATTGGTTCAGAAATCACACACCTCCGCCTCCACCTCAAACCAAAAATGAGAAATTTCATCAGAAAAGAGCTTTGAGGTTGGCAAGAGTCTTTTCTGTTCCAGACCATCCAGAAGAACTGGTTTTAAACATTTTAAGCAGAAAGGCCCAGGTCTCTAAAGTTAGAGACACTTCTTTTTCTGTGCTCCTTTTTGTACCTTTTACAAGAGGTCAACCAGCAAAACCAAGGTGGTCAGACCATCAAATGCTTGCTGTGTTTGAGGTCTCCCTCAGGTACGTGTCAGTGCAGATCCTTCTCTTACTGTCCCGCACGCACCACAAGAGAGATCCGGAAACACGCTGACTTGCCAGGGTACACCTGCAATCATGGGCTGAGCCCAGCTTCTCTCCAGCCCTGCGCTCATTATCATTCAGACAAGAGAGGGATCTTCTGCCCCTGGATCTGACCCCAAATGTCATTCCACATCTGGACAGTCTTTATGAATTTGTTTCCCAGATGCTTCTGGCAGCATCTGCCCTTTCTCGGCATTTCAGGCCAGCAGCATCCCTGGTTTGAGCCTAAGAGGGTCTGAAGAGGTTATTTTGAGAGGCGCTGAGCAGGAGTTGAACCTTGCTTTTGTTGGTTCTCTCAGGCCAAGCTCCCCCATTCTGATGTTGGCCCACTTGCACAAGGAAGATGTACTGTTAGGCAGGAAAATCACACCGGGCTCCATGCCACCCGAAAGCCATGGTTCAGGCCTGAGGCTGTAAAAGGAGAATAATACTCTTGCAACCGCAAAGAAAGAAGAACAGTTCTCAAAACCCCATTTTAGGGTACCAAACATGAACAGGTCAAGGCTGTGGATCTTACCTTGCATGCTAGATCTTCTCTCTCTAGGGAGCATTTACTTAATTGACCACCCACCCTGCCGGCTGTTAGTTGGGCAGTCTCCATTCCCACCCACCACTGAGTCCCTCTCTTGCACAGATGTGTGAGCTTCACACAGCTAAACCCTGTCTGATAACATCCATCACCATCTTGCGTGCTGTGGGTTTCAACCTGTGTGTGAGTGCTTGTAGTGTAATGAAAATAATGAAAACTGATTATCCCATCATGTCATTTGCAGTGGAAAGAAAGGCTGATTTTGACTTCTGAGTAGTTGGATCTAATTCTCTATCGTGAGTCTGCCATCACTTTCCCCTCCCCTAGTCTTTTTGTCTTTTACCTGTTAAAAATGAAAGGTTCTGAATGGGAAGGGTGAGGGTCATCTCTTCTTATGCTTATGTTCCACAGCCAGTGTTGTAGAACAAATACTGATGAGGATCATGATGATAATGAGCAAAATAATAATGAGCATTGATCTCAGTGGACATGCTCCTCCATTCTACCAGGCCACTGAGATGAGAATCAGGATTCCCCTGACATAAAGGATGTGTCACACTAAAGTGTAATTAACAGCACATCACAACCCAAATGACATATTTCCCCCCCACCACACACTCTCGCAATTTTCATAACTGACTTTTCACAACAAAACTCCAGGGGACCTTTGGAAACAGAAGTAAAAAGTTCTGCCTCCACACAGAGCTTGTTACGCTGCGAGAGTCAGCCATCCGTGATTCCTTTATGATTTTCTACACTGTAAATCATGAACAACTTCAGTATAGTCCATGGAGGGACATCAATACAGATGAGAGGAAAATTAGGTCCAATGTGCTTCAAGAAGACACACTTGGCGTGTTATTTCACAGCTTCACGTGCTAATGGCAACACGTTGCCTTCTGCTAATGGTGCCATCGGTGCGTGTCAGCTGCACACCACCACCGCTCTGCAGGTCTTTTGCTACTAAAAAAAGGGAAGCCCTTTCGTCCAGTCAGAACACTTTGCACTCCTCCAGCACCCTTTCCTAACACTTTCCCAACATCAACAAACTAACTGAGGTGAAATGCTCAGGAGAGTGCCATTAGAGGACAGCAGCAGGCTTTGCTTGAGGGGTCAGCTCAACTAGGCATCAAACTGTGCTGCTGTGGCAGAGGTGGGCTTGATCTGAGACCCCAGACCCAGTCCCCCCAGTGCCTCGTGCCACCTTGGCTTTCAAGCAGAAACCCCACATCAAACAACTGGGCACCGCTGAAAGCTTTTCTTTCTATTATTAGTTTTTTTAATTACCCTTCAGGTGGATTTTTAACTTGATCTAGGTCCCTGTGAACACTACCAGTGGATCAGGAGAGCCAAGGCAAGAGGGACGGGGAGGGCAGGACCTCCCCTTTTTTGCAGCAGTAAGGATTTGCACTGGAGTCAGTTGTGGTACTATAGCAGGAAAAGCTCTACAGATTTATACAGCTGCTCCTAGCTCATATCAGGATCAGAAGCAATCAGTGCTCAGGGGAAAGTCATGTAGCTGTAAATAAACAAGAAATAGTGCTCAGGACTGAAATGTTTACTTTTCAGATTTGATTTTTACTATTGGTGTCTCTGTAATATTTTTTTTCCCCTTGTTTTCAAGTGCCAGACATTTAGAAGGGTTTTTTTTTCCCCAAATAAATACAAAACATGGAGGAGTATGTCAGCCAAAAAATAACTGCTCAGACAAGATATGCAGGCAAACATGGGTTCCCATTCTGTCAAGACCTGAGCCTTATTTAGGAAAAGTGCAACATGTAGAATTCTTTAAAAAATATATTTTTTAATAACCACTATGAAGTAGACAACTCATTTACGGACTAAGGAAGAGGAAGTAAGGAATAACTCAGGCAATTCCATGCATTTATATCCATTACATATTAAGTCATTACATATTGATCATGGAAGGAATCGATTGTTCAGATTAAATCAAGCTCCAACAGGGTAAGGTCATAGGCTTGTGCTATTAACTGCAATTGGCCACTTAAGAAGAGGATACCAACAGAACAGTTTAAAACCCTGGTACATCTTCCATTGATAACCCATCCCACAAACATTCCCCATGGAAAAGTTCACATACCCCCCCACAGCTGAATTCAGAATACAAGGGCAGCGCTGCACAGGAGATACATAACACATGAGTTTCAGGGCACCATCCCATGATGTAATGCGGCCAGCTCTCCTTCCCATCTCCCCAGTAAAGCTCAGCCCTTCCAGACATGAAGAAATTCAGGCAATGAAGCAAAGATGGTAAAAATGGAGGACATGAGGCTGCACAACTCCAGCCCCTCCTGTATGGCTGTGCCCGGCACGTGCGGAAGCAACACCTACTGACAGAAGCCAGCACCAGGGAGGCCAGACACAAGGAAGTCTTGATCCTATCTTTGGAAGAAATACATAATCTTACTTTAAAAAAAAAGAAGCGCAAAGTAAAAGGCCAAGTTTGGATAAAATTCAAGCAAGTCTTGCAAACTGTAACTCAGCCAGCTCACGCTGCTGTATGACAGAGATCTGCCATCTAATTGAAGTGAATAGCTCAAAGTGAGCTGCTATTAGAGAATCAAAGCTCCTGTATCACAGCTTCAGTATCTGAGACAGAAGCAAGTGTTAACCCACCTTACAGAGCTAATAGGAATAGTTACATTTGTGCAGAAATGCGATCGTGTAAAGAACACTGTGGTATAAAAGTGCTAAATATTATTATTAGGTGTATGTTTTGGTACTCCAAAACCACGATTGATTCAAGCTCTTCTATTTCTTTGACACTTGTAACAGGCTTCCAATGTCGCTTAAAACCCCTGCTCAAAAATAAACATCAGAATAATGAGCTTTCCTTATTTAATTCACCAAATCGGCACAATAAGCTCATGTTTAAACAAAAAATGAAAAGGAAACTTGCTGCTGTGCCAGAACAGCAGTACAATCAATTTTAATTAGCATTGCTCATTGTGGGAAATGATAAGGTATCAGTCATAGTAATTGGTGATGTTGACAATTAGTCAAAGTCATTAACATCTCAAGACCCAGGACAAAAAAAAAAGATCGCTGAATTTTAAATATCTGGAGAATGCTTGCTTTAAAATTCTTAATTTTTGCACAGTCTGAAAACATTGCTTAGATTTATTATTTGTTAGTTTTCCATCAGAGCACAAGTACTGTAATAACACAGCCAACCCAACTGTCACCACACCCGATCAATACAAGTTTTCCATGGAGAGCTGCAGTGAGCCGGGCTCCCCTCCTCTCCCCTCCCCTCCTCTCCTCTCCTCCCAGAGCTCTGCTGGCGAGCATCACAGTGTCCCTGCTTCCCACATCTCTCCCTTTGTTTCTCGTCCCCTGCTCTGGATGATCATCCCAGATCCTATCCCAGCAGACACATGCAGGACTGAACGGATCAGAAAACGCTGCCAGCCGAGGGAAACGCCTTCAGCTCCGAGCTGGAACGTTTCCAAACCCCGCGCTGTTCCGCCTGGGGAAATTAGCCCTTCTGTACACAGAGCTAGCGTAGGATGCTGGCCACACAAGCAGAAGCAACTGCTACTTGCAGACCCCATCTTTTAATGGCCAACAGGAGCAATTCCTTGGGCCTCTCAGGTATAAGACAAAGTCTACAAGTCACTACAGACACAATATAGGACACTTAAGGGCTTTGACCTGGTCCCCACACCTGGGCAGCCCCAGTGACCCTCGGGCATGTGCTTGCAGTCTGACAGATACTGAAAGGGAATCAGTGCTGGCACAGGAGGTCAGTGATCACGTTAACCAACTCAGCAAACCAGATCACCCACTTGTACAGTTCAGCTTAGAACGGACACAAGAGTTCTAATGTTTCAGTAAAGTTAATATGTTGGTATCATGGTATCTTGCTGACCATCAAACCCATAAAGTCTTCATGGTGTGGCAGACAGCTACTTGTACCCTCATCCGTGAGTTGGGAATAACTGAGACAACCAGCAAGTAGGTGTCTGAGAACAGGAAACGACCCACCTCTAGGAGTTGCATATGGCCCACTTATGGACACAGCTGATGCTAAAAAAGGCAGAACAATATCATCATCAGTTGAATCAAAAAGCATTTAGCTGAGCTCAAGGACTCCTGACCATCCGCCAGAAGACAGAAATCATGGAAATACACTGTCAGTTGTTTTCTGCTAGAGGAGTTTTAGTGAAAATTCAATACATTCCACCTCCCCCACCCTTCTGTACCTTTACTGTAAATAAAGATGTATGTAATACTGCAATAGCCATCCTTCTGGCGTAAGTAGGTGTTACAGTTTAAAATAGCAGAGGTGACATGTATTACTCATTTGTCCTTTTACTCGCTTTAATGTGTTTATTTGTATGGAAATTAAAGTCAGGTAAAAATCCCATCTCTTTTCCAAGCATCTGTATCTATTACACAATCACGGCTATTCTTCTGACCCTGGGCAATTACCACTCCCAAACAGACGCAGGCTTTCAAGCAACAGAGTAAAATATGAGACTGCCACAAAGGAATAAACCCCGCCTGCCAGATGCTGTCGAGCAGCACCGCTGGCACAACTGTCAGAGAACGAAGCCTTAAAAGAAACTCCTCCAAAACCCGACTGAGATTCAAAGCAAAGAAACTCTGATTTAAATTTCCCCCTCAGCCACCGGCCTGCAGCAGCAGCGGGGCCCTGCCGCTGCGTCCGCAAGATAAACACCATTTTCAAGGTCAATTTCCTATGACCACTTGCTTCATTTCTCATCATTTTCTGTCCAACTTCATAGATTACCACTTAAAATTGATTTATTCTTTCCCTTTCTAGCATTACTTTGCACTTCATTTAAAAGGGGGGTGGGTTTTTATCTTCTCTTCTGTACAACGGTGCTGTCATAAGACGATGAGGCTCAGCTGGGGTTCAATTGACTAAAATGACTACTCCGTAAAGCAGCGTGTTATAAAAGCTAAACCAAATCAAGAGGCATCTTCCAACCATTTCCCCGTCTCTTCCCCACTGCTAGAAATATTGTTTTTTAGATCCTGTGTCTTGAGCTTTTATGTTGCGGAGCTTTGATTATAAAGAAAATGTTTTAATAGCCTCTAATAGAAAACAAAAGTTGCATTTAGGTCTTCCCAGGGTTTGAGATGCCTTCTGCAGGCCAGTAGCACTCGCACTTTAGATCAGATTAAAGCTGACAGAGATGAAACTGCACTGGCCCACATCCTTGGGCTTGCTCCAGGGCCTCTCATCTGCATTTCATCGTGATGTGAGCACATGTTCCCATCATTGGTACACTCATCTGCATCACTCTGAATGTTAATCACAGGCTAACCCAATTTCTTCAGCAAATTTATTACTTACTGTTCATTAAAGTTCATAAAACCTAATGTGAGCCTGAAATAAGCAGACCAACCTTAACAAGTAGTCCTTCGCTACACAGCAATTTGGAGGTGGCAACGTAAGCCTGAGGAGCTCCTCCTTCAAAGGTGGATCCCTAAATCTTTTGTACATTCTCCAAGGGATGCAAGGGGGAAAAAGAAGGCAATGGGGTACCAAGACCCATCATAGCTCTTTAGAAAGCTCTAGAGTTGGCATCTCTGTAGGAACTCACTTATCAAAACAAACTTTTTTTTTCAGCTTTATTGAAAGATACTTTTTTTCAGCAAACGAGGAAAAAACATCAAGGATGAAGGCAGATTTTCTAACCTGCTTTCCTCCCCTTCTACCCTTCACAGTGGCCCTGAGCTTACCAACACTTGCAAAACACTGACAGTGAAGCACAGGGGCAGCCCCGTTCAGTCGGACAAGGCTGCTGCTGTGCATAGAAATGAAGCGTGTCCCCAGGTGCCTACAGCACCGGGGCCCATGGCTTCTGAATAACGTGGCAATGCAAAGGGGAATGCAATCAAAACAAGAGTTCCGTGTAGAGCACTCATGGGGAAAGCCTTGCAAAGCACACAGCACAAACAATAAATGTTTTCCTGGCCTTTTCCTTTCCTTTCTTGCTGATGTCCCTAGCAGTTGGACCTGACGAGTGACACTTCATTGCATTATCCTCTGGGATTTATTAATACTGCGGGGTAGGAACATGCTCAGACAACACTCACATGCTTAAAAATAAGCACATGCTTAAATGCTTTGCTGAGCAGGTCCCAAGGAAGCTGCATTTGTGTTTCACATGTTGGAAAGAGGCAATCTAATGTATTCTAATCAACAGCTAGAGCGAACGTTAACATCTACCTCCCCAATGAACTCCGTGCATCCAAAATGATCTGAATTTCTACACCAGTTCCTCAAAACCTCAGGAACACACACGAATCCAGCCTCCAAAATCCCGAGTGCAAACTGATAAAATTCTCCAAAGGACATTATGATTGAAATATTCAATCAGATGATGCTACCATCAGAATAATGAAGCCTTCGGAGGATTTGCTTCATCAAGTATAAAATAATTTTGAGAGACACTTTAAAGGAAGAAACTGTGTCTGTGGGAAGAAACATGACCGACTTCTCGCCAGAAAGAAAATTATTCTGCAAGCCAGAAAATGATACCTTTTGGTAGCCCAACATCAGATCTGCTTCTAGGCTAAAATTATACATCAAAATATGTAAGTATAATTCTTGCACAGCTGTGTAAATAAAAACACATCTGTCTAGAAATTACAGATGTTTATTCTCCATTCTTCAAAATTTCCACAACCACAGAATAAGCCCAGGCTGAAATTAGAAATTTGCTCCTGCCTTTAATTAAATCAATTTGCATTTTTTTTCTTCAGCTGATTAAATAATAGAAAAGCATAGAGGCAAGGGTGGGCTTTGTGATTAAGGCACTGGACGAAGACCCGGGAGAGCTGAATTCAATTCCTGGTCCCGCCACCAACTTCCTCTGTGACCTTGGGCTTAATCTCTTTGCGCCTCTTTTCCCCATCTGTGGAAAAGGGATAATATTGCTCTCAGTCCTCATCTCATCTATTAGACTGTGAGCTCTGCAGGGAAAGGACTATCTATTACAGCTTGTACTGACAATACCCATGACAACAGGGACGGGATCAGAGCAGGACCCCCTGCTGCTCTGCCCCTTCCTACTCATAGTGGCAGCAAGAAGCAGAGACCTTTTGCAGGATGGAGTCACCACCATCATCATGCGAGCCAAGCACTTACACAAGGAACATAAAACAGGTTTGAGGAGAAGCAATGCCAGGCTTCTCAGTGACTGTTATGGCCATTTCCCCACAAGGAGTGCTTTTGGCTTGCTAAGGGAACTCAAACACGGGCTGCGCGCGGCGCTGCAGGGGAGAGCAGAGCTCAGAGTGCAGGGCTGAGCTCAGCAGTGTGAGGCTTGCACCCAAGTACAAAGTGAGACAAACTTTATCACATTCTGTTTTCCAGGTCCCAGTGCCATTTCACAGAACACAGCATCACAGAATGGTCAAAGCTGGAAGAGATCTGTGGAGATCTCACCCACGCCAAAGCATGTTCACCTAGAGCTGGTTGCACAGGATCGTGACCAGGCTGTATTACACAGCATCACAATTTTTGCAAGCAGGGCTGAGGTGTGACCCGAGGAGAGTGTAAAAGCTGACTTTAATAGGGCCCAAGCAGCCTATGGCTCTCTACCAGGACAAAGCCTGAGGTGAAGCTTGCAGCTGAGCGATCGCAAACACGGCTGAGAGAAAACAGGAATTCATCTCAGGGAAGAGACTAGATCTTAATGGAATTATTTTAAAGCACAACAAAACACCAAGCTGTCTTCATCACCACTATTACTCTTGCCTGCCTACACTGCGAGCATATCGCATCAAATTGACGGAAGGAAAATGAGTATCTTCAGACAAAAACAGTTCACCACGTCGCACAGTCCAGCTACTATAATGATAAGTTTCCTGATAGCGATCACATTAAAACCCCCACTGGTTAGAAGAGACTCTAAGGAATCCTTCATTTTTGTAATTTTTTTTTTTTAATAGAACCAAAATAGTATAATTTCAAAATAATATTTCGAGCTGTGCTGTTTTAAAGGATTAACAAACCATTATGTACTGGAGCATACATAATGGAATCAGCAAACAGGAATCAGCAAATAATCTTCTGTCTCCGCAAAGACTAATGTGTAATTGCCAGAGGCACCGGGGGAATTTCTGCCTTTTGTTAAAGCTTCAGGAGGTGATTGTCGTCAAATTTCTTAACGTCCTCTGCTCACTGCAGAGGGGTTGGACTAGGTGACCTTTAAAGATCCCTTCCAACCCAAACCATTCTACGATTCTATAAATTTGACAGAAATACAGAACACAACGATCAGTTATAAGCATGAAAGGCAACAATCACTGCTGGACACAATAACACAACTTTCACTACAGTCAGGAACTGAAGCCAGTGTATTGATTTGCAGATGCAAGTGCTAACTGTTATTATTCAGTAGATTATGGGAAGAGAACAGTGAGCTTCTGAATGCTAAGGACAAAAAGAGTCATGATATGCAAGATGAATTTTATGAAGGATTTTTTTTCTTTATGGAGCCTTTACACTGATACAGTCTCAGTTTCATTCCATGGACTGATAGCTGTGATCAGACAGTTGATAGGCGTCGTATTTCCCTAAGCAATTGCTTTTCCATTACAAAGCTTGCATCAAACCAAAACACAACGGGAGAGAGCAGAACATGAACAAATATCAGAGAGAAACCCAGAAATGTGGCAATATTATAAAGGTAAACAAAACCCCATGTCTTTATAAAAGAAATTGATATGTGGCATTACATGAGCGAGCACCAGAAGCAAAGTACCACAAAAAAGCCTTCCTGCCTGACCATCTTCTGCTTCAAGGCAATGGGGATCTGGAAGCTTATCTCCTGGGGTGATGGTTTTATACACGTGGCACACTAATGCTGCAGGAACAGCTGTGTGTCCTTCAGAACACCTCAGCAATAACGCACCTGATCACACTGATCCTACCGTAAGGAATTGCCTTCAAGAGAGCAGCAGCAAAAAGAGTATTTAAACATGGATCCTGCAAGCTCTAGAAGGATTACTGGAGTGCTCTTCCAGCTGACTTCTCTAAAAGGTGGTACCCAGGAAGGAAAGAAAACAGCTGTAAACACTGTACAGCCTCACACTGCACTTGAGGCTCAACGTGTCGTCCTACTGCAGACTACAGCTCTACAAAGCTCACGTTGAAATCAGGTGGGCTCAGGCCTCCACACTACCTCTGATGGAAAAAGAGCACAGAATTTACCTTTTTTGCTTCTTTTACTCACCTTTAATAACTGCATTTGAATCCCGTGGCTAAAAAACTACGGCTACAAGCAACACTTGAAGAAAGATTCTTTTTTATTTATTTTTTTTTCTGTTTTGGAAGCCATCACGAGCCTGTGCAGCAGAGAATTCTTGAAAACAATTTATCATGCTCCACCATGTTTAGGTATATAACGGAACACAAACAATGTTGAGTGGGGTTCTCACTACAGATTAAGAGATTTCTTCTAAATAATTTATTAGAAGGACTAAAATGTACTAATGTATGTTCTATGTAAGATCAGAGGCCCCTTTGAGAATACTTCTAGGGAATTTGAAAGGGTGACAAAAGAAAACATGTCTGCCCAAGCCACTGTGACAGAACTAACTCATTCATGGATTTCTCTGAAAACGTGACACACTCTGTACTTTTACTCTGAAATTTTTCACTCCAAAGTAGCCAGCAGAGCTTTTGGTACTGGTACTAGAAGGCCTACTAAAGGTCTACAGATGATGGCAGACTCTTTCTCGAAAGCATCTACTGAAGGATGCTAACAAGATGTTATCCAAATACCTCAGAAGATTTGTACAACCCCATTCCATAACACACAATTTCTACATGCAAATATAGCAGGTTCTCCTCTGTCCCAGATTGCTTATCTTGTATCTCTTTGCCAACAATAAAACTGAAAGAGCACAAATGCTGAGGCCAACTGCTCAAGCACTCTGGAGAAGTTAACGCAGTGGAAATGTTACTGCTTGTGCTAGAGCAATATCCCAGTTAAGCTGCATGCTTGCACTCAACAATACATAAACACATGGTAAACAGCACTGCTTGGACTCCCAAGCAGGGACAGCAACCAGGAGATGGATGTAGAAGCACAGTTACTGTAGGTGTGGTAGGCAGAGAAGTGGGGAACAGCACTGGCACAGGCTAGAGGTATTCGAGACATCCCACCAAGGACAGGCAGCAGCTCTCAGCCTGCACTGGGAGGAGGCTTGGAAAGGCACGGAGAGGCAAAAGCCACGTGCATGCAGAACAACAGGTAGTGTCTGGAGCAGGGGACAGTGAGAGGGAAGGTGCTACAGGGGAAATGCCTGAAGAGAGGGGAGGAGCAGGATCACCAGAAGATAAATGCAGAGAAATAAACTGTCAATAGCTTTAGAAGGTGAGATCAGGTGATAGCATCCAATGCGGCAGAGAAGACTGGCCCATATCCCCATCGAACGCTCCAAGAAAGAAGCCGATTAAGGCAGCAGCATTTTGAATGGAGTTGCAGGAACACGAGGCAGAGGATGAGGTCTGTTAGTCTCTTATTTTTACCCACTGACTGTGTAAGACACCGTAATCAATCATAACAACGCCAAGAATAGCATCCCAGTGCTGGAGTGGAAGCAGCCTTGTACGGCGACTGCTTTTTCCTCAGCTGCCATCAGTGAAAAGATTTTGCTTGAAAGAACTGTGGAAGAGTTTCCTGGAGTGTGGCTGAACCTCACCGGCCTGGTGCCACTGCACAAGGTTTTACCACTAATTCTGTTGCACTGATCCATCTTGGAAGCTTTGCTGGAGAACTTCCCCCTCGATTTTCTGAGCAAATCACACACAGACAGCTGCTGGCCAAGCCAGAACACTGCATGCAGGTGTTCAAAAGCAATGTTAAAAATAAAAAGCAGTGCAGACTGCTAAAATAAATGCAATTCCTATTAATAAACCTTTTAGATTTCTACTGGGGCTGAGAGATTAGATGCATGATAGCAAGTGATGCTGTGTGTAACATACCTACTCCTCCTAACCTTATTATGCTGTAAGCACATCTGTATTCCAGCAACATCTCAGGTGGGAAATTGTAGAGATATTGATAAATTATATTCTGTCCACATCACTAGGGTGCCAGTAATGTTTCAAAATGCCTGGAGGATCAGTGGGCCACTCTCATAATGTATATATAAGGAGAAATCTTGTTTTGTCTCCCTAGAGACAGTTTCTCTTCTAATGGAGTGTGGTCAGAGGGACTCTGCTTAATTCCTGCATTTAACTCCTGATCTCCATCACTTCACAGTATTTTTGTGCTAACTACAACATATAGAGACCATTAGGCAGTAAGAGTAAGATTGACTTTTCTTCCTTCATAGATTATACAGAAGGAACAGGAGCAAGTTGGGCTCATTAGCATATGTTTAAAAGAGTTCATGGGGTTGGCAGTAGCAGAAAGTACCCAGCAACCAGCAGAGACATTTAATTCTAAACCTTGCACATCAACATTAAAAGGAATATCTCTACTTCTCACTGTTATATCATTAAATGAACCAGAAGAAGCTGAACTAGGACCTCTGGAGGTGCTGACAACAGAGAGTCATCTGAGCTTCAAGAAGGATAACATGAATTTTAATTATTGTAGCAAACTGTTAGAGCACTTATTCCCCTTCAGCAGAAGGAATTAAGTGTTAAAATGTGTGCCTGAAGTCTTGCGGTGCAGCCAGGCATTCGAGGAACAAGGCTGTGTGTTTCTGGAGCCTGGGGAGCAGTGCTCTGTCCCGGCAGCACCGCGATGGCCGCAGCCTCTCGCCGGCTGCACCGTGGCAATTTCTGGTGGTGTAAACTGGGCTGTGGTGTGCAAACCTCCCCCTCGAGGGGCACACTGTGCCTGGGAACCCAACAAGCAGCTTTCCAGCAACCTCGTCTCCTTCATCCACAGAAACCAAACAGTGCTCACTCACCTGCAAATGCAGGCGGGTTCAACACAGGTGACTGACGGTCACCTTTCCATGGGGGACCATCCCTGCAGTTATGTGGCCAGACAGCACATCAGCCTGCTCCTCACCCCTCTAGTTTGTAGCTGCGCCCAGGAGGGCTGATGTGCAAACACACCACTCTGCTCAGCATCAGCCTCGCAAATATTTACCAGATGCCTCATCTGAGAGCAGGAATCTCCCACAGACTGGCAGGACAACAAGGTGAGAGCAGCAGGAGCTTCAGCTACTTCCACCCCTCTGTACTTACAGAACAGTGACTTGCCATTAAATGACCTTTCAGGTGCCACTACCCAAGGAGAGAGGACTGAGAAGCCTCACCATGAGCAGCAAGGAACATGGAGAGATCATGAAAGTGTGGGGTTTGGTGTGGAAAGGGGCAGCAAAAGCCTCTCTCATGCCTTGCCTGCTCCCCAGCCCACCTTACCCAGGGCTGGATGCCACAGCCTGGGGCTGGGACCAGCAGCAGGACTCTCCCCTTGATCACCAGCCCACAGAGAGGTCTCAGCAGAGAATTTAAGGCAGAAAAAGAAGTGATGCTATTTTCACACAAACCTCCCAAATAACAGACTTCGCAGTAACAAAAAATGCTGGGCATGGGACAGGGCTTTCCTGCTCAGTTCACAGAAAATTTGCATTCTGATACTTGTCATCCCCAGTCCCCAGACCATACACCCGTTCAAAAAAGAAAAACCTTTCACTGAAGGATTTAAACCACTGCTCACACAAGGCAGGCTGTGGGTATGCACCACGGGGCAGGAGGAGAGGGAGGGCAGCACAACAGCCCACACATGCGTACGCTGCAAATAGCCTCCTCCTTCCTTGAAATTTTGAAAAAAAAAACAAAAAATGTCAAGATATCAAGGAGCATATGTTAGAAGTGCCCCTGAGCAGTCACAGAACACTACATTTACAAACAGAGAAAACCAATTTGAATCAGTCAGAACATTTGCATGTGGCATCTGTAGGATATTTTAGAATCAAGATTAATATGCAGATGGAAGCGGGGGGGGGTCGGTGATGACGGGCAGGGAGAGCTGGTCCTGCGGCCAGGGAGTGGCAACCAAGGACACTGGGGAAAAGGGAACCCCTCACAAAACCTCCCTAGGAATAGAGTTGGTTTTCGGGTGCCCTGCGGGCTGGCGAACACATACAAAGGACATTTACTGCTTCTGCAGAATCCTGCTGTTCACACTGAGGTTGGCAAGGGCCACCTGAAATTAAGACCTCCATCTCATGGCCGGCAGAGATCACACCTGGGCTCAGCCTCTCACAGGGACGTGTCGTGCATCTTCTCAAACGCACCCAAAACCACCGACCTTCCCCCTTCAGCTTCTTCAGCACCTTCATTCCTGAAGTAGTCAAGTTCAACGAGCAAAATAGGGGAGGCAAAGCCCTTCCCCAGACATCTTCTCAAGCTCATTTGCAGCAGTTATTGCTTATAATGAAACGTTTTGGGGGGTAAGTTTTGAAGTGCAAATGGCCACAGAAGGCCTTGGTGACACCATCGCACCAGATTCATCCTCGCTAAGAGTTGGCTACTGTGCTAGCGTTGGGGAGCTGGGGCTTTTGAAGCATAAGGCTTTGGTTTATCAGGTAAATAAGCTGGGGAGGCGATAAGCCACTTTCAGAAAACCCTTCAATAATCACAATGAAATATGCCTTGAATTCACACCCCTTTCAAATTTCCCTGGCTTTTTAATGACAGAAAGATGATCTCGGTTTCAGAAATATCCAGTGTCTTCTATTGTCGGTCTCTAGCTTAAAAAAATAATTAAGTCGACTCTCCTGCTAGCCCGTTATCAGGTCAGTGCAAGATGCTAAGAGATCAGCATGCCATGGTAAGAAATATTTCTATTTAACCCACTAATTCAATCTCAGTAAAGAATGAAACCCATGAAGTATCTATTTATAAAGTAAATACAGCAAGTAGAAATCAAATATCGGTCCTGTTTCAGGCCATTAGCTGAGAGGATGCTGGGAAGGTAATAGCCACAATTTTTATAGTGTTAAAAAGAAGCAGTTTGTTCCTACTGTTCTTTGTCAGTTTTTTCATGCCCATGTCTTCCTGAAAATATTATGGGGAGCACTAGAGAAGTACCTCACCTGTCATCTGACAACACTCCTGAAGCACATGCAAGTCCAGGCGCTGTGCATGGCAGGACTTGCTGTCCTTCTCTTTAACTCGGGGAGGTAAAAATACCAGACATCCAACAGTAGAGGCACGCAGCATCCAGGCAATTACTGCCCACTGTCAACAGCTCATTTAAACATTTTCTTCTGTAAATGGAGCTTTGTGGACTGGCAGTTTCCATGAAGGTATTCATTCTCCTTGGAATCTTCCAGGTACTTTTAACAAAAGCCATTGCCTCCTAAATTAAAGTGTTTCCACCCATCCATCCTCCCTTAGTGCCTTTGGGGGGGGGATGGCGTGTGTTAACTGGATTACTTCAGAGATTATTTTCCAGTACAGTCTAACAGTCTAGACCTAAATATACTGGGATATACCTTCTGTCACACGCTGATGGGGGACTCCAGCACCCCATGGGAGGACAGTCCTGGCATGCGGAATGAAATAGAGGGAATGTGGACATCCTGGTGATGCTCTGGAAGCATCACCAAGGCACCTACCAAAATTTCAGAAGAGAAGAATTTAAAAGTGTCCAGGATTTAACATTTTTTTCCCCCTGTAATTTTTTTTTTTTTTGAGTCAAAGCAGCCCATTATGTCCCCTCTCTTCTTCATCCCCTGACACAGTATCGAACTAACTCCAGCCTACCTTTCCCATTTTGCAAATCCAGCAGAAATTTGCCATCCTGTATTCTCAACATCCATTCATCATATGAATTAATGCAGAAGTTTCAAGTGCCAAACTAATACCGCTTTAGAGTGCAATTAAAAATGCATTTAATTCCACTAATATTTCACAAAGAACATTTTCACAAATAGCAACTCCTTTGCAAAAAAAAAAACCCTCCAAAAAAAATAATTAAAACTACACAGTAAACGTCAGAAGTGCTTTAAATAAGGGAATTGCTATTGATCTCTAGGTGTCCTAAATGCAGTAAAATACTGTGGCAAAATTGTTTTCTAATGAAACAGTAATTTAAATGCCATTAATTTCAAATTTGCCATTCCCTTTTTACTACACTGATCCCTAAATTAAGGGCCTCTAATGTCTCCTATGTCATTTACAGATTTAATGGTTTTGATCCAGATTTAAAGGTTTACAAGTATTATGTTTGGAGTTTTTCATATACTCTCTGAAGAGCCATTAAACCTTTTCCAGAACCAGGGTGCCAGCTAATAGCAGTTTCCAAATAAATCTGTGTTTTCAAACTGGGGAAGAAATCTCAATATCCTCCATTTCTAAGGATCCAAATCCCATTTCTCCCTTTCCATAGCAGGGCAGTGCAGCTGACTGAGGCAGCTTTGCATGAGGCCACCCCAAAAACATTTCAATGTGGAGTTTTATTACTTTCTAAAACCAGCCATGAAAAAGAGGATGTTTAATACCTCATTTGTGGCTACAGGGCTTTCGTTTTAAGGTGGTTTGTTACAGCCACTGTGATCCTTATCAACTTCTTGGACTCCATCCCCTTTGTGGGCTGCTTCTCCTGCGACACCATCCGGCAGTGATGGGGGAGCACCTGAAAGGCAGGTTGATGATACCAGCCTTTCCCACAACCAAAACACAGAAAAAACTGCAGTATTTCTTACAAGTAACACATAGAAGTAGTACAGAAAAAGGTAAACCCTCAAGTACAGGAGCGCAGGACAAGCACAAACCCGCTGGAGGTTCGCGACTGTGTCCTATGAGAAGAGTATTAACTTCAGTTAGTGACACAGTTTGCAGATCAATGGGAGATACGGTGTCCAAAGGCGGGCAGGAGTGACCCCTAAACACATTTTCTGGGTATAACTGGATGGCTTTTGAGCAGAGTGGTTCACTCCTCTGTGACTGGCACAGTTTGTGTCATAACTTCAATGTACTAAAGTTATCGTTGTTTCCCCACATATGAGGATCTCCCCTTAATTGTCCATGGAGAGAATTTAAATAGTTCAACATGGAGCTGAATTTTTCATTTAAAGTGGTTTGTGTCTTTACTGGATAATCTCTTACATGTGCTTCATTATATCAATAACACTAGGAAATTATTGATTTTTCTAAAGCCATTAAGTTCAATTAATTTTACAATTCAAATGGAAAAATGGTACATTACCTTCATTTGATGATAAAAATAGTAAGAGTAAAAAAAGGATAATACCCTAATTTGTGAAGTATGTGAGCAGAGTGGTAAAGGTAAAGCAAACAAATGAATATTAGCATAACAGCTCTAATCAGCACTGTTCGGCATTTAAAACTGGCATCATTATGCTTACTGGACTGTGTAGCAATAAGTAGTTGTGGTGTTGTTTACCCACTTAATCTTGTGAATACATTAAAGCAGAATAAATAATAAACAATAGGAAAAAGGGTGGAAAATCATTTGGAACAAATTAAGCTTCTGCTTATTCTCATCCTAAGGCACACACAGCATACCCCAAAAGTTGCTGAATATTGAAATATCATGAAGCTGGAACTACAGACCCAAACCTCCCCGGGGTCTTGGGAGAGAAACCTGAGCAGCTCCCTCCAACACACTCCTCTCACCCAGTCCAGCCCCAGCCCTGCCATCTGCAGGGAGTAGGGAAGACTCCTGGACATTGCTGTGTGGTATTAGGGTAGGTCTGTCCTCCCTATAAAAGAGCATATTAACTGTTTGGGGTTTTTTTCCCTTTTTCTTAGAATTTACCTTACCAGAAATCCACCATGAGTTTTGTTGGTGGTTTTTTGGTTGGTTGGTTTTTTTTTACTCAGTTTCCTGTATTTGTGTTCATTCAATCCATTTGCTACAAGCTTTTGGCTCAGTGGGAGCGAGTACCCCAGGGCACACACAGGAGGTTTAACGCAAACCGTACAAACCGTGCGGGATTCTGTAGGAATCAAACCCAATAACCCAGTTCAGCTTCTGTGCGAACCCTGCCTACAAAACAGACCTGTGAATTGCCAGCTGGAAGCCTGAAAATCCACTAAAGCAAATACTAGTGATCAACTAATTATATGATAAGCCACCTGATCTAGAGTGGATTTTACTTATTAATTTTATAGGAATACAACATCTTTGCTCTGTTCACAAACATCACATACAAATCTAAGTAGAGATAAGACCAATAAAACAGTAAAATAAAACTAAGCTTTCATGTACTGAATGAAACAAAGCTTTTTTAAATTTCTAAATTTGTATTTTCAAAGTTTACTGGAAAACAATGGCAAAATTTTATTATATCATTTCAGTTATTGCTCTCAGAAGACCAGATTCAAAGCTTTTAGTTGCTTCCCAACCCTGTAAATATCATAATTGGTTCTTTCTCTGTTTACTGCAGCATCAAAAAGAGTTTTTCAGCAAGCTTAGGGTTGCTGTCTACAATGCAAAATCTCCAAGCAGTGCCTCCCTCCACCCGGCTGGACTCACACACACTCAGTATGACGTCCAGGGAGGAATTCCATGACGAAGTACACGCTGAGATAAGAATATACCAAGAATTATTTTGCCTGACTGATTGACCAGGCAAGACCGAGAGCTCTGGCGTCTTCTCTATTCAGTCCCTGCTAGAAGGTACTGTGCACCTGGAAGGATTGGTACCAGGATTTGCAAAGCCTCCAAGAAAGCTCTCGTATGACGCTGCCTTGCTCCCTAATACCGTTTCAGTTCCCAGCCATGCCCAGGCTATTGATTTCTGCAGCGACTGCAATCAGTCATAATGAGGAAACAAGAAAGGAACCATCCATCCAGACGTAAACCCACAATCAGATATTATCTGGGGCTCAGTGCTGATTCAATTTCTACTGACCCAGTCGCTCAAGTTGGCTAGAGGTTTTGTGTGGGACTGAGAGTTCACTTTGTGCCCAGGAGTGATTTCAGCATTATTACTGTGTTCATCATCTTCAAGGCATTCTACAGGCAGCAAGAAAGCATTTTTTACTTATTTCTCTTATTCTCATATGTTGAAGTTTGTTCTTATTTTTATGGGTTGATTTCACTACTAATAAAAAAGTGTCTAGTCATTTCCTGATCAAATATCACACTAACTAACCGGGGGTTCTGCTGAATAATTCACCTTTAATGTTCTTTTTCTTTCCCCCCTATGAATTCCTCTCCTCTCTGCTTCATATCCAGCAGTAATGAACTTTACTGCTTAATACTATAAAAATCCAGATAGATTCACTTTTCAGGTGAGGAGCATAAACTTAGAAATTATGTATTCCAAAAGCTTTCCACCACTGTCAGCCTTCTGAAGAACTGAAGAGGACA
This sequence comes from Megaceryle torquata, assembly GCA_024611175.1. Taxonomy (NCBI): domain Eukaryota; kingdom Metazoa; phylum Chordata; class Aves; order Coraciiformes; family Cerylidae; genus Megaceryle; species Megaceryle torquata. The sequence continues at coordinate 64,612 of JANIJG010007080.1, forward strand.
TGCTTAGTTCCTCCTCTCCTTTTCTTTCTGGCCTCTGCCCTTGCCTATTTTTGTGCCCATGTACCCCGCTCCACTTGTTCCACACCACACTTGATTTGTGATGCTGTTGCCTTTGACCTGCTTTCATAGCACAGAAAGGACTATACTTCACCACTGGCATAAACAAAATAATAATCCCTTTTATAGATGGAGAAACAGAGGTATGGAGACTAAGCAGATGGATCCAGACCAAGCTCGGGAGAGCACAGCACCACAGAAATAGTCATGCAAATGTTCCCACCTGCAGTGGTCAACGCGGCCAACGGCTGCTCCTGATGCGAGATGTAGATCTTGGCAACGTGAGAGCCCGTGGCCACAAAAGACCATCTGTGGGAAAGGCTTTCCTCCAGCTCTGGTGTTTTTTTAGGACACTAATGTGAAATGATGACCAAAGATATTAATGGTTTTGTCATCTTTTGTCAGCTTTGTCCCTGTCTGTCACAGTAGCCCATGATCATGGCCCGGGGTATTTAAATGACTACCCTAAAGCTTGGGATGAAGACAGCTAGGCTGGTGTCTGCCTACTAAAATCCATCTGCAACTCAATAACTTATTTTAAAATAATAAGCCTTTCTGTGAGCTACAGAGAATGACTCTGCAGACTGCATGTGCCCATGGGCCATCCCTTGGGAACTCTTTCTGCACGATGAGTTAAAGCTTACCCAGGCAGAAGGCAGATGTTCTTGAAGGCAAGCGTAAGCCTGTGGAATCAGCTGCAAAGCTTTGGAGAAAATTCACACCCATCCACCTTAAATGCAGGGTACAAACCTTGAATCTCCCTGCTTTAACTTCAGTACACACAAACTGATGCATTAAAAAACCAAAAGGAAACTTATTCTGCCTCAGAAAAGACTTCCACAATAACAAAACCAACAAAACAAAAATGCTATTAAAATAAAACACTCCGCTGCCCGCACTTGTCTTTCCTGGGGAGAGCTGCCAGAATAAACACCTCATGATGGATGTTAGTCCCGCTGCTTAACGCGCTGCAGGACGGCACTCGTGTGACAGGGACAAAACACAAGTCTCAGGCTGACAGAAAACAAACTAGAGCAGAAAGCAAGAAGCATCCCATGCTGAAGTTTCTGGCCCAAGGCTGACTCTCATTAAAACTATGCAAAAAAAAATGTCACTTCAACATAAAGCTAAATGCAATTCAGCACTATTGACTCAATCTGTGGGATTTTTTTTTTTTTTTTTCTAAGCCTGACACTGGAGGGGAAACCTTCTAGTGCTCCCATAGATAAAACTGAGCTAGATCTGCAGAAAGCCCCCAGCTGGGGAATTTTGCAGAGCTGTCGTGCACTTTATTTGCTCTTTACTATAAGATGCTCATTTTGTGCAAAGGATCTTTGCGAGCCTTGTACTATGGAGTCTTTTTGCCAATCATTCAATCATTTTACTCCCCCAGTATGGCCACGATATCGATTTCTTTCTTTACTAATGCAATCATTCGTAATGGGAGAATAACAAAGCAGCTCTGCCCCATTTCGAACCTGCAATCAGATCTCTTCTAGGCTTCACCATTGATTTAATTTCTAGGAAACATTTCCCATCTTAATCGCTGAAAGTGTGGCTTTGCTAGATGTCAGGAAAATATTTTCCATTTAACATTATGAAAGAGGCTGTGTGCAAGAATTGATTTCCAGGTGTTAAATTGTAATGTTGAAACCAGATGTATCTCTCTACCACACCCAGCGTGAAATTTTAATACCCAGCAGCAAAAATGCCCCAACACTAAATATATTTGCACTATCACAGTACTTAGTACTCATTCAACTGATATATGCATTTCTGATTAGTTCCCGACTATGCTCCGTTCATCTTTGATATCATCAACCACATTTCCAAGAATACAGCCTTCCTTGTGAGGAACAGGCTCCCCAGAGAGGTTGTGGAGTCTCTTTCTCTGGAGATTTTCAAACCCTGCCTGGCTGTGTTCCTTTGTGACCTGTGCTAGATGATGTGATCCTGCTCTGGCAGGGGAGTTGGACTCAAAGATCTCCAAAGTCCCTTCCAACCCCTGGCACCCTGTGATACCAACATTCACGTGCAACCTGTTATTTGGAATACAATTATTATAACTGTACATACAGTAGGAAAGAAGGGAGAGTTTGTGGTTAAAAACACCAAATCGGGACTTAATATATTTGCAGATCTTTTCCCATGCAAAGTACTTATCCTCTGGGAGCATCACTTTCATATTTGTAAACTGGGATTCTGTTAGACCTACACATGCCACCTTTCCTCATTACACAGATACACATTTATATACATATACACAGGATAAGAAGGCATTTCACAACAGTCTGCCTTCCACTGTTCTATTGCATAGGGCATATTGAAGCGCTGGGGTTTGCTTTTCTCCTGTCTCCTTTCCCACTGAATTTCTAAATCAGTGTGGTCCCCATCTCCAAAGCTTGATGTTACCACTGTTACCTTATTAAGACTCAAGAGGAATCACTTTTTCTTGGAAGTTTTTAGTGGTTTTGACTAGAAAAAACTCAAAAATTGGAAAAGTCACCCTTCTACTGAAGAACTGAAGTAGCCTGAAAAAGAAACACCTATTCTTTAGTCATTATTAATTCACTACTTAAAATACTATACAAGCACTCTGTATGTATGTTTGTATGTACAACTGCTTTGTATGTATGCACGGGGTGCCTGAACTTTTAAGAACGTGGTTATACAAAAGCTGAGAGGGACGAACAGAAACATCCAGAACAGAGAAATACAGCACAAAGAGGAGCATTTGACTTAGTGGTTCCAAAGTGAGCTGGAAGAGGAAAAGAACGAACATGTAGGTGTATTAAAATGTGAGCAAATTCTTAAGCAGCGGAGACGAAATATCCCATACAATACCTCAACAGTTAAAAGCAAACAATGTTTGGTCTCAGTACAGGGACCAAAGTTCATATGCTCTGAATCACATTGACTCAAGTCCCTTCTTCCAACGTAGCATTTTGTGATCAGCTGTCACACCAGGGGTTTCCTATTCAGGAGGAAAAGCAGATTTTCTCCCTTAATTTTGCTAAGTAAGGCAGGCTGGATTCACCATCCATTTCACAGAAGCCTGCGTGTATTTCTGGGAGCAGCAGTCTGGTTCAAGACCGATGAAAGGGGTGCTGAGTGGCACCCTTTGGCCCAGGCTACACAGGAGGCAGGACTCACCCATCACGATACAACCTCATCTGGCTTTTACCATCTGTGAAGCTGTGAAGCGTAGCCTGGAAGATACAGCGTTTCTGAACATTGGTACGGTCTAACTGTATGTGTATCCAGCCTAGCATGACAGCTGCACGGGCTAGAAGAATAGCCAAATCTAAAATAAAATGGGTTTCTCGTGACACTCTCCCAAAGGCCATTATTTAAAGGGCAGTCCCATTGCAAATACATCAGAGCGAGTGGCTTGGTTTCAGTATCAGTATATACCAGCCTGATTTATACAGAGAGAGACCAGTAGATCCTAAGGTAGCTCTTACATTGAATCAACCACAATCACAACTGGCCAAAAACCATTTAACATTACAGATGATGTAATTCCACTGGGATGCAGTTAAAATGAGTCCCAACTCACTTTCCCTAGAGGAATGCAATTTATCTGGGCTTACAGCTATTGCATTCACAGGATAAGATTATAAAATAATCCCTTCAGGAGCATTAGGAGATAGGGGTGGCCAGAGCCATTGAGTCGCAGGGATGTCCCGGGAAACGCTGTAAGAACGCGATTTGAAGAAGCGAGTACGCGTCCTGCAGGACCCGTATGAATTTCAGCGTGCCTGCTTGAGAGGCTTGGCTTTTCCAAACGCTGGGAGTTGGGAAGGAAGCCCACTGCATGACCAAGCATTTCCATGAGAATCAATAGCAAAATGAGCAGAGGAAGAATTTAACAGAAACATAACGTGAACTCGGTAGGACAGAATTACATCCCCAGGACGCTCCTCTGAAAATATAAGTTTCAGAGAGTAGGTGCAAACCCTTACACCTACATAGCCCATGAACACATTGACGATTCCCAGCAGGTATGGATTTACTGCCTATTATTCATTCCTCCTTAGTAATAATATCAATTTAGCTGTTAGTTTTTGTTTTGACTCAGTGCTTAGGAATCAGCGGGGCGATAAAGCTATTTAAATGGAAATACTATTCAAATACACAATCACCTGATTGGAACATGAACAGCTCCTGCTCTTGAACATTTCTCATATAATAGCTGCTTTTTCCCTCATTAAATGCAAAAATCTGATTAACATTTAGATCACACGTGCTTTACTTACAGCAATTAGGACCAGATACTAGAGTTTTGTTAAACTATGTAGGATTTTTATGCTTTATCATGAAGAGGAGAACAAAGAAGCTCCATAACACTACATCTGGTCCTTTCTACCGCTTCTGTTATGCACGCACTGTCAAGGACAAATGTTAACTTTAAAGAGAAGTCTGCAGGGACAAACTTACTGAGAAAAAAATTGGACACTTGGATGAACTCAGCTTTATAATGTAGTACAATGATTGGTAACACTGTAATTCTGTATATTCGCTGGCAACACCCAATTAAACAGTCTACAGGGTTACAACAGCTACAGATGAGAAAATAGCTTCTAGAAAAAAACATGTATAAGGCCTGAAAATGAAAACCTTTTCTGTTGTGATAAAAAAATCATAGTAATCTGCAATTCATAAGGTTCAATTCAAGTTAGAAAGGATCAAATCTCAGTTGTTCTAAAAGCTTCAGCAATAAAACTGAAGAGGTAATTTATGATGTCCACCACATTATTTTTCTCAAGCCATGTTGTCACATACTTCACAACTTGTCGTACTGTTCAGTGAAGTCAAAACGTACAGCTTAGCCCTTTAAAATAAGAAACACAACTGGAATTAAACAGTTTAACAAAACAAATGAAACTCTATCTTCTGAATCCCCAAGAATATTAACATTTCCTGCAACAGTCTGCTCTGATCACTCTCAAAAGAGATTCAAATAATTTTAATGAAGCGTTTTCTAAAATTAAATCCCACCCCAAATGAGCAGGATGGCAATGTGTTTCCCAGACAGACGGCAGGTCCCAGCACTGCTGGCTTCCCACAGCCCAAGTGCAGCCCGTGGTTTCAGTGCTTTGCACCATCAGGGGCTCATCAGAGCAGATGCTTTTTCATAGAGCACACCACCCTCAAAGCCACCACAAAATGACCTTCAGAGAGGCAGCCACCCACTTCCATGAGTGAAGACGCACGGACCTCACAGCCCCACCAATTCAGAGAGTAGACTACTATTTTTAGCAGCAACTTCTCCAGCCAGTAACCTCTTGGGTTTCTTGAGGCCTCACAGACCAAAGACACTGGCATGGACATCACAGAGATGGTCAGGCTTAGATGAACATGCCAACAACAAAGGCAGAAAGTCCGTGATGGCACTGACAGAGGTATCATGGTTTGGTTCCTTTAGAGCAACTCATCAGAAACAAAGTTTATGCCATGCTTGCTTCTTGCCAGGATGCTGCACAAACCCAGTGGAAAGCTTCTCCCCCATCCACTTTCTTTTGATGCGCTGCCTTAAGTCCCCCATATCATCTGGGGACACAAAATGCTCTTCTCCACATATTCATAAGGGAGTGAGCAGGCAGGCATGCCTGTGCCGCGGAAAAGATCTTCTCTACAACATCCAAAACCAAGTTTAAAACCAATGCAAATCCATTTTCTCTCTTTATGGGTCACCTTTAATCTTTTACACAAGCACTTACTCAGGTCAAGGTTGAACCAACTTAAGAAAAGGACTCGGAGTCCTTTGAAAAGGCCTGCGAGTACAATCTTGTGTTTGCATTTAATTAATCAGCTGAAGCTTTCAAATCTGTACTATTATCTCTTTAATAGAGTGGCACCCTGAAGGCTTTTGCAGAGAGCATCATGGCCCGTGGGGCACGCTGATGCAAACCACCGCCAGTCACAATTCCCAGATCTGCAGCAACTCAAAACGACACAAGGCATGCAAACAAAAGAGCTCCAAATTTGGGAGACTAAACATTAATTGATGGTAAACAGAGTAAGATTTAGTGGCAGTGATTAGCTTCCCCAGTTGCTTTACGGGTAATGTTGGTGGTGGTTAATGAACTGTGTCTTTTTCCTTTTTTTTTTTTTTCTTTTTTTAATCCTGCAGATGTCCGGCGTGGAAGAGTTATTCCTCAGACAGCTCCCAGATGAACAGCCTGGTGAACATCTAACTTCCCACGCAGTCTGTATTCCTCAGACGCTAATTAGTCATATTTCAGGAGCTGTGAATGATGGAAGAGTGTCTTTTTTTTTTTTAAATTTGTTGGGGAGATGTTAATAACCTAACTCAGGTCTACCCTGGCAATCACTTTCCACACCACTAGCTTAATGCCCTCAGAAATGCCTCAAGGGCTTGAAGGGCAGACAGGAGGTGCCTCATGGTGGCCTCCTGAACAGGGAGGAGTTGCAGCTTTAATTTCTTAACAAGAATGTGAAGAAAACCAGGAAACATTCAGAAACACAGCAAAAAAGGTGCAGCCTTACTGATCTGTGTACTCTATTACCTGTATCCCAAAGGCAGCAACAGCTTCTGGCTTGGGTGAAGAACGCCAGTGAGCCATTGTGCTTTCCACTATTACAAGTATTGATTTATAAGGGGACCAGTAGCATTCCCATTAGCACCTCTTGTGGCATATGGACATCTTACACGACCCATCTGAGACTGTGTAGCAAGAGGACAGATAATCTATTTATTTGTTTTTAAATAACTTCACTATCTCTAGGAGAAACTGGGGGTTGGGAAGACAGCAAATGTTTCCTCTGTCACATCTGCAGTTTTGTAGGCAATAAAACCTGAAGAACTACTGGACCATCCAGCCTGATCTACACTGAATAGGGCACAGGACTCGACCATGGCTGGTGGAGAACACCACAGCCTGTGGTACCATGTGTACCATGTACCATAGCCTGTGGCAATGATTTCAGAAACCCTCCCTAGTTAAAACGCGAGTTCTGTTTCTAGTTTGTAAGAGGTTTGTGTTTTCAGCCATTGGCAGGGTCAAGCTCTATTGCCCCTGGATGAATGGACACCCTTAGGAACGGGCCAGACTTGAGAAAAAGACAAAGGGTTTCTGCTCCTCCTGCCTTTTCTGCCATTTTGGTTCCCCAAGCTCCAGCAAGGCAGTGGTCATGGTTAGTGTGCTGCTCTAGGCAACTGCTGGCCCTGCTTTTGCCAACAGCCAGCTCTGACTCCACACCTCTCCCAGCAGCAGACAGCGTGCATCTTCCCACAGACTAAGCCAGGATAAAATGGTACCAACTGACAGCGCAGATAGGAAGGAGCAAGGCAACAAGTATTAGCTAAGTTAACTTAGTTCACTACCAGGCACCTTCCTAGCAAAGCACATTGAACCTTTTGACATCTTTACTTCAGAAAATGCAGCTCGTAGTTTCCTACTGTCACATGAATCATCCTCTTGTGTTGACAGGTTATTGTCAGCAGTCAAAAATCACCCCTGCACCCAAGGCTTTGGGCAGCCCTGCATTGCACTGCACTGCACCACCTTCCTTCTCATCGGGGCCAGCCATCCTGCTGGGAGCATCAGCTACAGGCTGACATCAGGGTTAGGTTTAGGATCACCACATCTCTTTTGTCCTCTCCCCCAATAACTAAGCTACTTCACAAAAAGGCTAAAGGAGATGTTCTCCAGTCCTGCTAATTCCCCATCCATCACCATACTGGTAAACATGCTACAAATACCTGCAAAGTATGTTGTTCTCAGCCTGTTTCAGTTTCCATCGCCCAAGAAATGGCCACTGGTCCCCTCCAAGAGCTACGGAATGAGGCGATTAGCAAATTGCTAAACAAAGGGAGGGAGGGGGGATGGGACAACACACAGCAAAACAGCCTCTGAGAAATGATCTCCCAGCTATTATTTATGAACCAAGACTTGAATTGGTATCAAGCATCTGGCTGAATTTGGGATCTGGCTCCCCCAAAGAATGGCCTTGCACTGATGGGGTACCACGTACCCTCCGCCTCCACTGCCATCCCCAGCGGCTGAGAGGAACCCAGGCTCTTCCAGAATGAGTCCTCACATACAACTGTGTGAAATCAATAGGCACTTAGAGTAATTTTCTGTAACAATAGCACATCACATGATAAACGAATCAGTTCAAAGGAAGAGATGACTTTTTCATTGCCACAACCAATTTATCATTTAGTCTTTCCAAAGAAAATGAAAACGTGCATTTATGATAAAGCTTCCAAGGGAAACAGCATCAGCTAAAAGATAGAAAAATTAATGTTGAGGTTTTCTCATCCTCATGCCTCCCTCTTCTGTTTTGCCTGCCAGAAACCAAATGGTTTGTTTATGGCTATCTTATTTTTGAAGAGAAGGAAATAAAAAAGGCACGTTCATTGACCGAATGAAATATTAACTTGAGGTCAATTATTAGCAAACACAAATCCTTCTATCATTTTTGTGAGTTAGAAAAATCAACGCAACTTTGATACCTGACTTGTCTCCATAGCCTTAATTCCTGGAAAAGCTATCGGCTGATCTGTCTGCGCTCTGTAGTTTTTCCCCCATTAGCACTGCAGGTTAGGGGCGTAACCAGCACTCCCTCAGCAGAAAAGCCTGGAGCTTTCACTCCGTGACCACCAGATAAAAAAAAAATGCAACTTCAGGTTCCCTGCTCTTCCCAAGAGGACTCATGCCATCATTCCCTCCTCAAGTATGGCAGCTCCTGCTGCTCCAGCTCTACCTCTTCCAGCCACGCTTTAGCAGGCAATAAACTGGTTTCACTTTTCAGATAAACCTACATTGCTCAGGAGAGGGGTCAGGACTGTGAATGCTGTAGGATGGAACGACACAGAATCTGCCTTGGGAGGCGTTTCTGGATACAACAGTCAACTCAATGTTTGTAAGGCATCACCTTTCCCTATACTAACACCTCAACACCTAATTTTGGGCCCTAAACTCCTCTCCAACTTCTAAGAGCAAACATTAAAGAGAAGATATTCTTTTTAGCTTTGACTCCACAGAGCATCCTTGTTTGCTCTTTCTCCTTTAGAAGTAAAATCTTTCAGCAAAACATAGCTTCCAGGAATCACCACATTACAGAGCGAGGTCAGAGGTCTCCGTTTCAAAGCACGCCTTTTACATTGAAAACACTGGGCAACGTGCTCTGTTGCAGCAAGGAGGGAAATAAGGCTGGATGGAGAACCACTCATGCTAGATTTGTTTTTCCCTACAAAGGCTGTCGCAGGGCTGAGGCAATATACTCACAGCCCCATAAATCCATAATTGTTGACAAAGATATTATTTGGGATCACTGGACTTTGTTCTTTCACCTAAGATCAGATCCCTTTTGCTTCTGAACAAAACAGCCCCTTTCAAGACAAACCTGTCTGATAGTTCATGCATCAAACTGCACTGCTCCCATCGGAGCGGCTGCAGGAATTATCCCATGCAGAAGAAAGAAGGAGCAATCAGCCACCACACAAAGCTGGGGAGCCCAGGCACCTGCTCGCTCTCTTTGGCAGAGTTTCACATGTTAATGAGGAAGCAGCATCTGTGTAACCTGCCTTAAGGACATACAGACACAGACTCATTATGGGATGCCCTAACTGGAACTTCCCATTTCTGCAGAAAGATAAAACGTGGTCTGTGTATTGCACTGCACAGAGCCCTGGACACAAAGATCACCAGAAAGCACATGGACCCTCACGAACATGCTGCCACCCATCTCTGACATTCAGTAGTTGCAGGTTTAACTACCAACAACCACAGCTGAGAAATGGCTTGCTCTTCATTCTGTAGAGGTCTACAAAACCCCGACACTAACAGTCCAGCAGGTCCTCTTGCACTGGTGATGAATACAGGTATAGCCAGTTTCCAGAGGAAAAAAGTAAAAATAATAAAGAAAATAAATTGAAATAAGCCAATCCTAAAGTAATTCTGTCAACATATCAGCCTTGCACAAAGCAAGGAAAAAGCCCCTGCTGTGCTCTCCTCTGCTCCAGGTGACAGTGAGCTAAGCAAGCATTGCCAACAGTGCATACACTGTCCAGACTTGCAGCCGAATGAAAGAGGGGGTGAGGTACGGCCACTCTTTGGGTGGAAGAGCAGTAACAAAGACTGGCTGATATGGTGCCTTTACAGAAATTTTTATTTCCCACAGGAAAGGCCTAGTCATTTGATTGCCAAAAAATATTTAAGAATTGCTACCCAAAATAATTTCTTCCGCTACTGTACCATATGTTTGTGACTCCAACCAGGCTAAAAAAAATAATTACATCCTCATTACTGTAAGTATGGCCAGTTGCAACTGAAATATTAAGCTGTCAGACACAATTCCCACTGCAGCCACCTCCAGGAAAGCCCCCATCAGAGATGGTTCATCTCATCACAGCTTGTGCATCATGTGAGGCGGCTCCAGAACCGCGTTTTGCCCCCGTGAATTATGGTGCGCCAAAACAGGTCACACCCAAGTGTCACATTCACATTTCCACAGGAAATTTGATCTAGGTTTAGTGGTACATATATTCCTTTTGGTTTAACTCCCCATCAGGACAGTTGATTAAATGTATAGAAGACTTAGGACTGCTCCTAAAAGTCAGTTCTTTGGTGGAGTGAAAATCCACCTCTTTGGACAGCCAGCAGGTGCACAATGTTCTGTGTACCCTCAACCAGACCGCTGAAAAAGCGGCACCAGATATGACTGCAGGATTACATTCAATTACTGGAGAAGAAAACAAAGCCTCTGCCCACTGCCTTTATTCTGTACTGAAAACCTGCAGTCATGACTGCACTGGAAAGAGACCACACCATTATTTCTATTTTTATTAACATTTACTGTTTTGCTTTTTAAACTTCAGCACAGCTTAAAAACTTTGGAAAATCACAGTTGATAACTCCAGACTCTGAAACTCTGTTCACTTACAGAATGGCTGAAGAGTTAACCCTGATAGACCTGGATACTTTGGCTTGAATTTCTCTGCTTTTCATGGGCTAATTCAAGAGCAAAAGCTTTGTTTTCATGCCTGCTTGCGTGAGGTGCTGCAGCAACACAGAACAAAGTCCTTGCTCCTGACAGTGCAACTTCAGGAGAGATGCCAGAGCATCAAAACAGGGGGGTAAGATTCCACCATAGGCTCTAGCACAAAGGAAAATCAGTATTTATTGAAGTTTTGTAGGCACAAAGGTTAGTTTTCGGAAGAAAGAAAAAAGGTTCTTTTGCAGATACATATGGCAGTCGCCACGAGTACCAGCTCTTAGTAGGTGGCATAAAATATTGACTTGAAAATGGGTACTGGCATTATATTGGTATGCAGAGTTATTTTTCACAATAGGTTGTGAATCTAGGTCTCCTAGATCTTAAGGGTAAAGGGTGGTGCTACAAGACAATTTCCATGGAGGTACTGGTATTTTTCCCAATGAGCACCATGTGCATGTAGATAAATGACATTTCCCCACCACTGCACAGGGTTGGTTTCATTCATTTGTTTTTTTCCTTAAGACAGACAGCAGAAACGGTGATGTTATCTTTGGATAGAGAAGCACAAAGAACTTGCATTCTATTTCCAGCTGGATAATCTTCCAGGACATCAATACCCACTAAAACGTTTAGAACAATTTATATACTCTTTATACTCTCTAAAAAGGAAACAGCCTTTAAAAGCTGAGTTACACACTATAATTACTCTAATTCTCTGCATCTGGCATTCAAAAGAACCCAAATTAAACACCACAGAGCACCTCAAGTGCATCCATGGAGCAATGAAGGTGGAATTAACTCCAAATTAAATGGGATGTCTTCAGAGACTATCGAACCACTATTCAAAGTGCATAGATTAAAACCTTTTTAAGTTATTGCACAGATTATTCCTCTTAGGGCAAGGCAAGTATTTTGAGAGTTTGCTTCAACACTTCATAACCCTGCTTGGACTACAGAAGTGCTTAAATTGGAAAATCTTGGAGCTAAACACCATAAATATTGGAGAAGTTCTAGGCTGGACCAGTTCCAAACATGGCAGCTTGGAATTGATCATTGATCTTCTGGTGAATGAAGACCTTTCTCCCCTGCTGCTACAGCAGAGGCAAGCAGCACCAGTACAGCACGCACAGCCACCACTGCTCTAACCCACTCAACATCTACAGGGTGGTGAGATCAGGAGCTGTTAAATGTGACTAAAGGGAAGCTACACAGAAAGTCTTCCGGGGTTATTTTAGATGTGCTACATCAAAAAAGGTGTGCTCTTCATCCTCAGTGCAATACATCCGGTGACCCAAAGGTCCCGCAACTAGCAGATTTAGATTTGAAGTGGCATGTCCAAGATGGGTCACATCAGACCCAAACACTGTCACTGCTCTATTGATCCGTGTGGATGCAGCAGCCTTTTCCAACTTATCCAGCATCAGACATCCAAAAGTGTGGAGAATTGCTGCCTACAGAAGTAAGATTTACAGGTCTACTGATTTAGTCCACACGCTTAAAATTGAATGGGGCTGATTTTAGTTCAAAGATGTGAACCCTGCACACTGTGCAGCTATATCATAATACCTAGAAAAGCACAACTACACACAAGGAAGCAAAAGGACAGTCTCTCTGAAGGATGCAGCCAAGAGCAACCCAAGTCTTTAAGCTGGCTAGGAAGACAAGCAGGATGCAGAGAAGATTGTATCTGCTTCCCATCGCTCATCTACTAAAAGAACTGGGGTTTTAGGATCGAGACACCTGGCAATAAAGCCACAAGCCATGCAGATACCCAGTAAAGGGCAATCCGCCTACCACTTTCACACTCAGGACTCTGCCTCCTTGTCACCCATCAGAAGAGAGCAGGGGTGTGAAGACTGCGGAAAGGAATTCACCCTGCTCTAGCAAAAAAGTCACTTTAGCACCTGGAGACAGACTGAGAGTCAAGTGAGTTGCACTGATGCCACAGAGCAGCCTGGTCACAGTAACCTGCAGCACATCCTAGTTCATCAGATTTGCAAATGTTATTGATTTATCTACATGGCTCTTTATAAACAGTCATCCTCCCACCCACACAGAAATAGCAACAGCTAATAGATTCTCAGAAGGTAAATAGCTGGGAAAAAACAGCTATCTGGGGGATGAATTTACATTTAGTGAGCACAGAAATCTCATTCTAGAAGTCTTGAGTGTAATTACAGCATTCCTTCTCAATACCCTCTCCCTTTGCAAGGCTATGCAATGGTGTGCGTGTAACCAGAAGCCATTACAACAGACTGGTTAATTTTAGTGACCGTGCTCGCAGTGCCACGTCTAACAACACAGCGTATGTCAATGTGAGGGCAGCACATATAAATGGTTCAAGAGTTCAGAAGAAAAATGTGGCTACCCTCTGCTGTACATTGCCTGGGCCTATAGCTGAGAAAGATGCAAGCAAAGCCGTGCTTGTGTAGAGGTAGTTCCTCAGTCCTTTGTTTGGTGTCAGATTATTTCATCCGATTTAAATGTCATTCTGCTACAACCTGCTTTAATATATTGTTTGCTGTAATGCACTGATGATAACATTTGTGATGAAGGCAACATCACCCAACTACTTCTCTCATCTGTTCTCTTTCTGTCTTGTCAGTGTACAGCCACGGAGGTTATTTTTCTGCATCTTTTTATATTTCATGCTTTGTCTGTCCATAGGCTTATCTCACTTTACCATAAATCGTGCAGCCTGCTTATCTGTCTGTGCTCTTAATCTATGTGATGTATTCAGAAGTATTATAGGTTGCCTACTTCCTCTGCTCTAACTCTTTGTTTCCCAGCTCTGTATCATTGTACTTTTTTTCCCCCCTTATCCTGCTGCAAATTCCCCTTTCCAGGTTATTAACATACGAAACATTTACAATTCTTTCTGTTGTTTCTATGCTGATAACTGAAAATTGCTTCAAGTCTTCCAAGTGAAATCCCAGCCTCTGAAGTAGAGACTAAAGACACCTGCCCTTCTCAGCTACCAGAGAAAGCAGAGCCTTTGAATGCTATGGGGTCTAAAGACAGCTTTACCAAACCCCTAAGATATGTTGACTCTCTTCTAGCTACTGACAGGGGTTCCTAAAAAGAATTAGTTACCACACCTGATTATGTCCTTCTGAAGGAATAGCAGCTGATTTTCTAAAGGGTTTTCCATGTTGTAATTTAGTTAGGCTCTTACAGAATTTCTTTGTCTCGCCCATTCCAGTGTCAGATTTAAAGGTAGATTTTTCTCCATCCTGTTTAGGTATTCCTTAAAGGTCTTTGAAAACTTATCAGTCTTCCCTCACCTAAACCACAGCAATTCTACAGCTTTCTCGATCCCGAGTCTTTTATGTTAATTCTCTTAAGTTTTCCAATACAGAGTTCAAAACTTAAGGACTGGAATTTGGTGTGTTTTGAATGTTTGTTTCCTCGTCTTCATTCCTGCTTTCTTTTAAAAGCTCAGGAATTCACATCAATTTCTTAGAGCATTTATCTCCCATTTCCCTGGCAACAAGGGAACAACAAATTATTATTTTTTACTTAGGCAGTAAGTAATCAAATGGGTGCTACTCAGCCAAGCATACGTGCACACGTCTGGGTTGCATCAACGTAGTTAAACAGCATTTCACTCTGGCCTTAGTAAATAACCTTTACAAGTTCTTGAAGCCCTGACATTTTACATTCAAGGATTTGACAAATGCTTTATTATTTACATCCATCTTTTATGCACCTTCCCTTCAGTCTCCACATCTGCTTTCCACCTATTTATTCCATCTCTTTGCTTCATAATCTTCCTTATCACTGTGTTTTATTCTTGATATGTGCTTTATCTGTCCTTTGATTATTCCTCCCTTATTTTAGCTTCTAGATTGCATTCATCACAGCTCACTCCTGTTCATCTGCTCTCAATCATGTTCTTCCAAACCTTAGTCTATGGAATTTACACATCCTTACTTCTCTTCCTTTTGGTTGTATCTTATATTCATCCATCCAAAGCATTTACAGACGCTCATCACCACGCATCTAAATGCCAATTGATTAAATTACAGCCAGTACTCTTTGGATACCCTCTCACCTCCTCATCCAATTATGTCTGGACACTACCGAAAATGAAAGGTCAGCTGCTGCCCCTAATCCGTTTGCACAACTCCCCACGGAGCCCTGGGTGACTCATTCCTACACAAGGGCTCCCAGCCTGTCACCCTGTTACGAGACAGACGAAGCGAGACGAACAAAGCAGCGAATCAGGCCCCACGCTCCCCGAAGCACAAGGCAGCGTCTGTGTGTGCACCGAGAAGACACTTGTGACCCATCACGTACCACTCACAGCCCCCAGTCCTGCAACCAGGGATAGGCCTCGGACCTAGGCTGGAGATGCAGGGTGTGCTGTAGTAACACCTCTCCATCCCACAGAGAACAGGGAGCCTGCCAGCGTGGGGACATCTGCACGCACCAAACCTGCTGCAGAGGGAGAGAGGAAGTCGCAGGAGGTGAAAATTGGGCAAACTTGCAATGGGAATGGAAGGTAAGGGAGGATAAAGGATCCAAATGTGCATCTCAGCGTGTCAAATGCTAGTTACAGCTCCCCAGCTAGAAAGAAAGATGGCACAATGGTGTGGTTCACACACATTCAGGGACTGACAATATTCCCTCCACAGAGGGCTTACATCAGTTTTTTGACTTAATATTGAGCTCCATCCCCAGCAAACACCCACATGAGCTCCAGTCTGAGAGTAGAGCTCTCCAAATGCTAGCACTTGCATCCTGGGAGAGCAGCGAGATGCTGCAAGCTCAGGGCATCATCCTGTCAGCGATCACTGCAGCTGGCAATGTGTAAGCCATGCTCCCACCTGCAGCTCCATTTTGAAGAGGCTTTTAATCAAAGCTGGGGGCCACTGGCCGGTGAACCCCACAAAGCTGACCAACAGCCACCTGCAGCACCTTTGGCAGATAAATAGGAACAAACTTTAAAAACAGAGCTACTGGGGAGGTGGGATAGAAATCATCAGCATCATTTTCCAGTGAACACCATCAGTGACATTCAGGCCACAACCCTGTAACACAACAAATGTTAACATATTTGCTGTCTCAATGGATGTTGCCACAGCCTTTCCACATGCTCACGGGCACATAAATTACCTAATCAGGCTTTAGAGAAGGCTTTTCATCATTCCCTACACGCACGAAACACATTCCGGGGAATGAAGATAGTTTTGCAAGGAAGAAGCCAGGGGAGCATCTCTGCAGCCTGATGCAGCCCAGCTAATGTGGATTATACTCACCAGCCACCCAAGCTAAATTCACGGATGCCTGTATATCTAAGGATCTTGAAAACAAGGTACTAAGTGGACTACAACATTTTACTGAAGCAGTGACTAATTTTCCAACTCGTAAAGCCCAGTGGGTCTCAGTAGCCCATGCAGGCAGGCCTGTCAAAATGTTTTCATACTGCCTGAAAAAGTGTAATTGCCAATTGCTTTTTCTGGGGTTGAAATTCAGTATTAAAACCACGTATTACCCAAATACAGTTTCCAAAGGAACTGGGGATTCTAATAGTTTAATGACTGTCTCCTAGAGTTCATTTTTCACTTTTCAATAATTGGTTTTTCAGTTGCATTTGCATAGAGTACATGTAAAATTCCATAGCCCATTAAGTTAATCACAACATGAAGCTAATAAGCATGGACACGCAAAGATGTACCTAAGCCCAGATCAATTTTTGAAGCCGTGATTTGAAGTTGCTACAGAATAACTGCTCCTCGAGCCTGCCAATTTGATTGGTAAGAACATGTTTTAAAGAATTGAAATTTTACACTGCTGAGAATAACCCGTAGTTATTCAACATACTTCTAAAGAAATTGAAGAAGAATTAACAAACCTCCCCCCAACACACTTTGAGAAGAGGACTGTAGTGATAGTTCAAGCAATGTAACCAGCAGTTTCCCTTCTGCATTTGCTTTTCCCCTCTCCATCTTCCACCCAAGAGAACGCCTCCCACAACAGGCTGAGAGCATTAAGGAATGAGGCTGTATAGTGTCCGGCTCTGCACGGCCTCTCACACGTACTGCTCCTCGAGCGCTGTTCAGCACCACATTTCCAATTTCCTCAGAGTTACATTGGTTGAGATGCACTCCTGTCTATCAGCAGGTTCCTTCAGCTCTCTCAGCCTGGCTTGGAATAGCATTTTTCCAGCCCCTACAGCCCCTGAGCGGCCACACACACGCGCTGGCACTCTTCACTCTTCTCTCCAGCTGGCCCCAAAACCACCTACCGATCACAGACAGGTTGGCCAACCCTGCCCAGGAGGCTGGAGCCATCTCCTAACCTAGTGCAGAAGGCACACGCCTCTCCTGCCTTCCGAGAGCAGGAGATTTCCATGGGAAAGTTTCCACTTTGCCACTTTGCAGAACAGTTCTGTGCCGCCGGCTTCCCATCTGCCTGCCTGGAAGGCTTCACTCCATCCTGTTCTTCGAAAACAGGGTTTTGTTCTGGAAAGCCATGCCTGGGAAAAACAACCTCATCTTTCTCTACCTTTTTTTTTTTTTTAATAGAGCATTTCATCCCAATACAGAACAGGAATTTTTTAAACACACACCCTTTTTCCCCCCATGTGAAAAAGGGATTTCCATTTTCTGGCAAGGTCTATATGCAAGGACTCAAACAGAATAGATGATGTCAGAGCTTAAGAGCTTTTGGGATGATAGTTTTGTGGCGGCCAGAGCTGCTTTCTTTTGAAGCTTAAGGATTTGAACGAAATTATGGGAACATCGCCAAAGGCGCTTTGTTCAGTGTTGGCTTTAGAGGGGTGGGGGCTTGGCAATAGAAATCATTGCTTTTCTCAGCAATAATATTAAATACATTTGAAGGCATTTTCTTGGTTTTTTTCTGTTGACTTGCAGAATGGCACGTTATTGAAAATATAAGATATATTATGAGCAATCAGGTTGGTGTTGGACAGGAGATGCATTTCCTCTGATGGCAGAAGCACCAAAGCATTGACTCAAGCGCTCTGGCTTTTCCTAGGAGGTTCAACAGGATTTGGCACAGGCCTCCCTTTAATGCCACAGCTACTCTTTATTTCTCTGCAATTATTGTGATATGAAGCCTTAATTTTGTTGTTGTTGTTGTTGTTTTGGTTAATCATGACATCATGGGTGGAAACAGGGCAAAGCAAGCGGCCCCACAGGGAAATAAAAATCAATCCAAGCCGCTCATTAAAAGGTAAACCGTCAATAATCTTTGTCAGGCCTTTTTATCTTGGGTTTTAGCACAGTGTGATCCCTAAGGCAGCATGTGGTATTGAGATTTAAAATGGCTCCTACTTTTCACATCTCCATCAGGAAGATTAACTCCTTCAACACAGGCTGAAATTACCCTGATTCTAATCAGCACATAAAAATGGCACAGGATTAAAGGGATCATTTTGTAACAGCTTTTCCGTATCTGTGCTGACAGAGAAGGAAAAATCAGCTTCTGAACTTGATTGAAATGGTGTAAGTCAGAAATATCTCCATAGATAGAGCCTCCACAATGAAAACTCAGATCAAAATCTGACCATTTTATACTTCAAGCATTTATATATGAAAGATTTAAGTGAGCGTGGGGGTTTTTCATAACATTTCAAGTTTTTACATAAACAACTTGCTCTGTAATTTAGGAAAACACCAGAAAAGTTTATGTGGAAAGTTCATTTATCTTAACATTTGATATCAAGACTAAAGATCCTTCTATCAGTTTCCTGGGACCAAGCCTCTTTGTCTTTGAAATTAGGGTGAACTATCATATCATTAACATTGAGTTAATTACAGAAGTGATGACAGCTCGTTTCAGTAGGAGTAGTGCTGTTCCATCCACGTATTATGAACAACAAGCTTCACAAAGAAACATTTATTGTGTTCTTTGCTACAAAGCTTTAAGCAGATTGCCAGCTTTTTGCCTACGTGTCCTCCTCCACCGACTTACTGCAGTGGATAAAGCACCATTCCAAAAATCATGGGGTTTGTTTTCCTCTTATCCTACTCAAATTCTCAATCTAAAGCTTGTGCATATGGAAAGGTGTGGCTGGTGCATACACAGATCAAGCCTAACCATTATGTTGTGCTTCAAGCGAGCAGAGATTTCCATATACAAATGGAGTGACAACTAAATCAGGATTCCACCTGTTCAGGACTGTCTGGAATAAGGATCTTGAACTCTATTACACGACGACTGAGATGAATAATCAAAATATTGGGTTAATAGATCCAATTTTATCCCTGAAAATTGTTTTGCTAACGTGATGAAGCCAGGATGTTGTCTGTTTATGATGCAGGTATCTCAGATCACTGGAAAGGGTTCCCTTTCTCTGCCAAGGCCCCCCTAACATGGCACAGCAGCACACACAGCATCAAGGCAGCACAGCCACCTTCACAGCTCCTGAAGGTACTGCAGGCCAGAAGAACACACTCATGTTTCTCACGCAAGTATAGAAGTGACCAAAGACTCCCTCTGAAAAGCTACCTCCCCTTTCACAACCTCTCCATGGGGTGAGAGTGGGCCTGTTAAATACAGATAAATTATTCAAGTGTGAAAATAATACTGACTTTTCTAGAAACCCTGGGATCTGTAACAGGGGGAGCAGCAGAGGGGAAGTAAAACAAAAACATTTAATTCTCAGTTATGAAATACTTTAGGAAAACACAAGGAGCTGACACTTATGCTTTATCACCGTCCTACAGCAAGGCTTTCTTTATGTGACGCTTCGACTCCAGCAGTGAGGTAAGATTACAAATAAAACCCATCATGAGCACACAAGCTTGCGACAGAAAAAAAAAAAAACCCTAGTTTTGCAATGCGGGTTTCAAGTGATCACATTAAAAAGACAGTAAAACAGGAAAGGAATGCAGCTTATGAGACACCTTACAACAACAGTTTGTATATTTATCAGAGACCTCCCCTATGGGGAAAAAAGCTGAACCAAACAAGACAGCAAAACCCATCTCCGAGGTATGCGCTTTGCTTAATCAACACTTTCTTTTAGCTCCTCAGTTTGAATAGAGACCTAAAAGTATGCTGAATTATTTAGCTTGTTACTGATGGATAACATATTATGATAATAATCTGCTGTATTTACAATACTGAATAGGTTCCGATTTTCCTCCATACCTAGCTTGGGATGAGAACGTTGAAAACGAAATGCCAAGTTTGATACTGTTTTGTTTGGGACTGGAAGGGTCTAATTTAGAAGTATCAGTAATCTAGGTGGTCTAGGGCTGGGTCCACCGAGGGATGTAGGGCACAGCAAGATCCCTGGCAGGCAGTGGCCGGGCAGGTGCCCCAGCCTGGAGTTGGGCAGTATCATTTCCTGGTGCTACAAGAAAAGGGGCTTAGAAACAAGACTCCCCACCACAGTGTGGTGGCAAGCTAAGCAAGGGGAAAATGCTCAAAACTCTACCTCTCTTTGGAGCCCTGAAAACCTGCATTAAAAAAAAGACATGAAACTGGGTTTCACTGGGGGAGCCCACATACAGGTACTGAAAGTGTCTTTTGGTGCAGGCAGATGGCTCAAGCCTTTCTTTTTAAATGGGTAGGAAGGGATGGCTTGGGAAAAGGAAGACGACAGTCTTTCTGTCCTGAAATGAGAAGACCCACCCTTTTCCAGCAAGCTTTTGTAAGCCTCAAAGGCAGCGCTCGCAGTCACTTCACAAGAGCTACAGTCACAAGGT
Source organism: Megaceryle torquata (assembly GCA_024611175.1). Lineage (NCBI taxonomy): Eukaryota > Metazoa > Chordata > Aves > Coraciiformes > Cerylidae > Megaceryle > Megaceryle torquata. The sequence goes on from JANIJG010007080.1 coordinate 85,323, forward strand.
TCATCGGCAAAAAGGACAAAGGTGGTCCTTGACTTTCAGCTAAGGAATGACTTTTGAACCACCTGAAGTTGAAGTTAATTTTTGCCTCATGCTGTATTTATTTGAAAATATTTAATAGCAATCAACTCTGGGCTGATCAAACAAGCAATCAGCCAGAAAAGGCTACCAGAAGTGTGATCCTGGACCAGATCCAGAAGCATTATGAGAAAAGCAGTCAAAGAAATCAAGTAAAAAGCCAGGTGAATAGGCAGACACCAGAACATACATATGTTGTTCTTGTTCAGTTTGGCACCTGGGTATTGCAGACACCAGAAGAGCAGGAGTGCCTGGGACCTCTGGAGCAACAGACAGAGTGCCAAAAGGAATTTCCAAACTATAACCACATTTTCCCTTATGATTTGCAAGTAGCAAAGTGCAAGCCCCACAGCTCAGCCACCCCTCTGCACCCATAGGGTTGGGCAGGCAGAGCAGAAAGCTGATTTGTTTACAACTTGAAAGACAACACCAGTTTTCTGTGATTAACTCCAAAATGAAGCAGATGCCTGTTCCTCACTGAGGTCCACTACCTGATCCTCCTACCATAAGTAGGTATCAGCTCACTGGAAGAGAAGCTCACTGGAGAGAAGTAAGAATTCCTGTAAAGCTCACACAGAATTTGTATTGCCTTCCCCACCTCCCCTTCTAGACATGCTAATTTGAGCTTCTCCATCCTCCAGGAACAGTCACCTGGTTCCAAAGCCAGGCAGTCTGTGATCTGTTCTCTAGGCAAGCACAAACTCCTTGCTGTCTAACCAACAACCCCTGTGCTATCAACAGCGCTGAGCCACCGCAGTCTCACCCCCAGAACTCAATCTGCAGTACTGAGATGAGCCGTGTAAAGGACCTGCACATACAAGTGCCCCAGGAGGATAAAATGAAGAGTTAGTCCAGCACATGTTGATCTGTGTCACATTTTGGGGTATTAAACATCGTGTTCAGGTAGAGCCTGAATCCAGATCCTCATCTAAGACTAGCTGATGTAAATATGTACTACCGGGCAATTGAAATCAAACTCTTTGTTACAGTGACTTACATCAGCTGAATCCTGGCCCCTGTACCAGGGTATTTATGAAAAAGATCTTGGAGGAAATAAAAATAAAAAATTGGTGTGCTACACTCATTTGCTAGAGGCTATGAAAAACTAAAATGGTTATGAAAACTGATTCCCAGAACACTTGACACAGTTCAGAAGTACAAGGAAGAATTAGACAGTTCCCTTAGTGATGGCAGGGACTGAATACATTTGATAAAACAGAGGTGCTGTACAGTTTGAAGGGAGAAACTAATCTCAGACAGACAGACAATTCCACTGTTGCTGGCTACTGATGCTGTGGAATTCACTTGTTAACAAGATACAGCAATTTTTCTTGTAATGCAGACCCCTGAAAACATTTGCATTTCAAGCAAACAGCTAATAAAGGCAGAGACTGAAATCTGCTAATTTCACCTGCAATCTATCTCTGTTCCGTTATGAAATGCAACAATACGAGCGAGCACATGAATATCTTAACTCTGGCATTTCAGAGGAATGTTGTGTTGAATATTGTGCATCTTTGCCTGTGAGATTTCTGGAACACTCAACGTAGTCCCTGCAAGTTATTCCATAAAGTATCTACCAGACCATATGTTTGCTGCCTACAAGTCTGGGCAGGAAATGTCCGGTAGGAGCCACATCTGAAAGGAGGAAGCAGCAGCAGCCAACAGTGCTCCCGTCACTAATCTGCATTTGCAAATGCCACGTTGGAGTTGGCAAATGAAGCACTTCAAGTGCAAATAGCTGTGAAGACATTTGTGTGTAGCACTAAAACTGACGGGTAGACGCTGGGTTTGTTTCTGTTTTATCTTAGAGAACTTACCTAGTTGGTGGTAGAACAAAGCCACTTTCCCAGGATTCTTTATTAGAAAAAGATGATTTTTACATGGAAAAATCTGATTTGTCTTCTCAATGTTCATTGACGCTTAGCTACTTAAAAAAAAACTTGTGCTCAACAATCATAATGATTATAAACACTTAGCCTGTGAACAATTACAAACACACCTCTCCAGGCAATACAGTCCTAGAAGTTCAAAGCACACACATTACACGTGGCTGGGAAGTTTATGAAAGCATATGCACATGTTGTACATATAACCACATAGTCAATCTTTCCTTTATGAAGTAGTTTTATCTTGAAGCTGATTTTAGAATTCATTTAGATACATTTCAAGGAATCTTCAAGCTTTATATCTGTGTATGAGTGCATTGTATGCACAGTTAGTGAAGCGCACACAAAACGACATTTTCCAGGAGCAAATCTGTATAAATAAGTCTAAGGCTGGGATAAATCAACACAAAAGATTAAATATTATGATCTGGGCTTGCATTTACAGGATATAATTCCCATCTGATGAAACAGAGTTTCTGAAATGCATCTCTGTCACTTATCATTAACACTGACCAGACATAACCCCAAGATTATGCTAATATAAGACAACATTCAATTAGCATACAGAGTGCTCTCTAATCAAAAGCCCACACAGTATTTGCAAAGTTGGAGATATTTTTTTTTTCCCCCGTTCTGTGCTTTACTTTGTGAAGAAAAACATTCCACTTCCCCAGTTATTTCCTTCTACAAATCAAGGAGTACTTTAGCTGATAAGCAGTCGCTAACATATTGCTGGAGGAAGCTGCCAGACCATACTGGTGAAGTAGATTTCACTCTTCACCACCACATTCACCTTCATCCTACCCAATGCAATCATCAGATTCATCTGCAGAAGAATTTTAAACATGAAATGCTTGTGGGCCACAGGAAGCTCTCTTGTTGAGCCAAAACATTTCCTTAATACCAGTTGATTCCAAAGGCCTCACTGATGAGTGCGCAAAGGTCTCTTTCCCCTCCTCCTCCTCCAAAAGCTTTCTGAGGTGGAGATGTGGGGCTGAGCAGACAGCCAAGCTGGGGGCTCCCGCTGCAGGAGGGGGACAGGAGCCGACAGCATGGATGCAAAACTCAAAGGAAAAAAATCAGCACAACCCCTCTGATCCCAAATGAGGATTTGTCTCCGGAGGGATATTTTAACAAATTGTCACTTCCCAACACAATTCAGTTACCAAAGTAACCCACCCACTTGCCCAGGGGACTCTGCTTCCCGCAGCTGTGGCTCGCCCCAGGAAGAAGCCCAAGTTTTTCAGGTCTTTGGTTAAAAATCAAGCTGTTCAGCCAAGCACTTGTCAGGGAATTCTGAACCGGTCTCCTTCTGAACAACTCCAGAACCTCTGAAGCCAGACTGCAAGTGCAGCCAGGCAGTTTTACAAACCTTCCTAAGCAACGCTTTCCCCATTTTTAACAACAGACACCTCACTAATGTTGAAAATAAATCTAATAAATATGTGGATTAGTCGGTGGTGGTTTCACTGAAACATCAGTTTGCCCGGATGTTTCATGGTGCAGATTTGAAGAGAGCAATCAGGAGGACTCACACACCGGATCTAAGAGCTTGGGATTTTAAAGTTCACTAAACACAAAAGTAACTAAAAACTACTCTGTTTCCAGTACCTGATCCAACACGGAACCAAGCTGCAGCACAAAACTTGCCTTTTTAGCTATGTTTCAAAGTAAACACTTGTGACTGATCCCTGTTTTATCCTCGCCTCCCACATCGCCATATGGCTACGGATGTTTCAAACAGACATTATTCCAATAGCTCATTACTTACCATCTTGTGCTGAAGAAGAAAATCTACAGACAGTTTTGACAAAAACAGCAATTGCCTAAAAATGTTAAGTATCACAGTCTTGCGTCGTCTTAGACGTTTTTAGTCTGGTAACAAGGATCGGCGCTAATGCTGCACGTAGAGAGGAGTGAATCAGCACGTCTGCACCGACTTCGCCGCGGCCCCAACAGTTTGCACTAGCAGAGGCTCTAATCTTGACTGATTTAATACAGAACAGACATTTCTAGTGTGAATTCAGCACACGTCCAGCCTAATTAAAGGCAATATCCTCTCACTTCAATATGCTTCAGTATTTCTTAAGTGGTACACAAAGGTAAAACTTCAATTTATAGATTGACCAGGGTGAATCTCCTACTGTGCCATGACATGGTCTGGAGGGAAGAAAACCCTCCAATCATCAGGGCATGGTAGAAGGCAGGAAGCAGCCTCCATGGTCTCAGCAGTCCCAGGAACCTGCCAACTACCACAGAGAACTTTGACACAGAGCAACTGAGGCAGCTTTTGTGATTGTTAAGCAATTTCCCCTTGTGCACAAGTGAAAGTTTAGGGGGTTTTGAAGAAATTATGCTATTGTCAGGTCCAAACAGGCTTGCTTTTCTTTGTCAGAAGGAAACTCAACAGCAAATGTATTTTGGAGTGACCACGTAGCAACTCTGAATTTAACGGGTTTCCCTGGGTTACACCCCCAGACTCAACCAGACCCTTCCAGCAATGAGGAGAAAACAGACTTTCTTCTTCCAAGGAAGAGGTAGACTGCTGCAAGTCATCACATTACTGCTATTCAACCCTTGTTGGCCAAGCCTCATGAAACAACCATGCACACACCCTTCCACATGTACCTCCCTGGTTAAGCTAAACACTTCAGAACCTCTTGTGCAAAAGCATTTCACAGTGCTGGTCCAAGAGCCTGCACGAGAGCAACTGCACCCTACCAACATGCACTGGGTTTTGAAATTCCAATCAACGTCACTGCAGGATCGGGACAGCAGCAATCCAAGCAGAGTCCCAGGGTACAGGTGCCCAGCCTCAAACAGCAAAGGCTGCATTCACAAAGTTTGTGGGGTTTTTTGTTGTTTTTTTTTTTTTTTTTTTTTTAAGCTGAGTAGATCTGAGGAAATTAAAAGGCTGCAAGAAATAAGGAAGGGAGAACACGAAATTTGCCCTGTCTCATCTCTCTGTGATATTTTACTGTTTTACCACCTGTTTCACAAGCAGATGGAGAACCAACATCAGTTATAAGCAGGAGGCCCTTCAGCTTACAATTAAGTGGTTCTGATTGTATCCTTTAGAGGTCAAAGTACACACAAAGTCACACATCCTTCTGCCAATTTCAGAAGTGTCAAATAAGGCACTTAATTAGCTACAAAGCTTGCTAATGAAGGTCAGCTCTCTGCTACTCCATAGTAGCTCCGACAACCTTCCTCTTCTGGCCTATCCTGCTCTTACGTGACCCTGCAAACACCAGTCCTTTTGCTACAAGGAGGCACACACATACTGGAGGCCCTAATTCCAACACACATCAAAATCTGCCAAGAGCCAGCAACATGATTTCTAGTCCTTTGGCAGGCTTTACTGAAGAGCTCCTCTAGCAACATCTGGCTGACAAGACAGGCATCTGGCAGGCCACTGCCATGTTATTGATGAGGAATGCTTGGGTTTTAAACAATGCCTGATAGCTGCAATACGCAACCGTAACATTATATATATACTATTATATAACAGACAGAAGATATGTAACATTTTGGATATACACATGCGTGTATACGTATATGAACATCCATAAAATAATAATAAAAATCTATGGCTGCCTTTGAAGGGCAGAAGGCAATGCAGACAAGGAAATTCTGATGCACTAACACAGAGCCAGTCCAACCTCAGTGCACAGGGGTGGCAACGCGGGCAGCTGGAGTAGACTCACTTTATGCCAGATCAGAATTTGTGTTATTTGAACAAAAGATGAGAAAATACTAAATGAGGGTTCTTATTTTTAAAGCACTATAGGAGATATCCCAAATAATGCCTTCAAAACCATACAAGAAAGACTTGAAACAAATCATGATATATCTGCATTTGCACGAGAGGTTTTGAGTGCGAGGTATTAGCAAGGGAAATACGTGTTTTGATCATGATCGGACCAGCCAGGCATTTGACTTCAAAGTACTCTAAGCTAGAGCCTGCCCTCAGGTTAGATGCTCAGTGAAATTAAATACAGTACTTAATCAGAAGTTAATGTCTGTGACTCCTCAAAAGGTCAGCCTTTTTGCATGCACAAGTTTTCCAAGTCAATGGCTTCAGAAGGAAGGCTGCATTCTTCTCGCAAAGTCTCTGGCATGACTTTCCATCCAAACTGAGAGTTGTTAATGTCTGCTACTTATAGGATGTCAGTCCTGCTTCATAATAAAAACAATAGGAAGAAATTCCACTCCCTGGCTTTCTCCCCTCAGAGAAGATTACACCTTTTTTAGAGAAGAAGGTCTGTTTTGGTTTTTTTTTTCCTCTAACGATCCAGGATAAAGAACAGGCTTCATTTTGGTCATTTAAGAAGTTGAAAGTTTTGTTGTTCTCTATTTTTCAGGATTCAAGCAACATTCTTCCCTGTGATCTAGACTACTGAGGTTCCTGAGGGTAGGGCTGTGCCCAGACTGTGGGAGCTCTGAGTTCAGGTGGGTCTTCAGTGAGGAGGTACAAAAAGAAGCATGTCTGGCAGAAGAGATGGGCAGGCTTGAAAGCATGCTGGGAGAGCAAGAGAAACCCAAGGCACACACTTTCACTGCTACCAGAACCAGAGAAACCTTCCCACCTATAGTTTGTTAGAATTTCACGGAGAATGGAAAGAAAAGCAAAATAATCCCAGCTGGTTCAAACTGCCGTAGGATTTAGGAGGGAGCAGAGTTTTTCCATAAGCAGCTCCATCCTCACTTCCCCTAGACAGGGGCAAAGCAATGTTATTTCAAGCTCTCCGGTTCAGTCTTAGTCACATCTGCTTCATTTTCTGTAATACTAAGTGACATTACCTACATTTTTCTGCTACTACATGACAAAGATGGAAAGAAGAGCTGTCTAAACCACCAGCAAACTCCCACAGGTCTTGGAGTCAGAACTCCATAAATTGATGATATTATACACATAAGTTGCTGAGAAACTTGTCCTTAATGTCAGTGTTGCTCTTGGACTAGAAACCAACTTTCCTGTACACCAGATATACTGTCACTAATTATCTTTTAAACTTCATAAAAGCTCAAAACATAATGCATTTGTGCAATTTTGCAACGTCACCTGCCTAACAAAGCCAGCGGTCACAGCAGTGCAGGAGTTACATCTAAAGGCTGCAGGAGCGTGATTTTGTTGAACAGAAGCATGGAATCAGTTTGAGAACTCCTGTCCCTATTAGAAAGCTTTTCTGAATTTCAAGTTCAAAAGTTCACATGAACTCTGTTTCCAGGAGCTATACTGCAATTAAAATTGTAATTTTTTTTTTCTATTTGACATGGCTTAAAAAAATAATCAAAAACCAAGACAAAACAGAAAAATTTATATTGTATTAAAGTCTTTTCACTACAGTGCAAGCCTAGAAAGAAATGGACAGACATATTGAGGGCTTACTCTCTTCTTTTTAAATAACTAAAGAAAATGAAATCCAGACAGCAGCCAGCTAATAATCTTATAATGACTTCAGCTCTGCATTCTCCAACTCTTCTTTTTCTCAGTCACACACCAAGCACTTATATGGCACTTTTTGTACTATGAATTTTAATAAAACCAGCAAAAGAATTGGGAAATAAGCTAATTTTTCTACATGCCTCTGGCAAACAGGAAGAATTCAAGAATAAGTTAAAAGATATCTTTCTGCTACCGAAAATTCATTTTCCATAACAAGACACTGTCATCTTCCCGAGGAGCCTGTAATTCCAAGATAAAGATGAAAAGATGTTGTTTTATCATAATGACAAGTATCTGCATCCATATTTATTTTGTGCTCCAACATCACCATACAGTTTGTATTGTCATGGTACATTGAAAAGTAGGAAAACATTTAGTTTTTTCTTTAGCAAGAGAATAAAGTACCATAGGGAAATAGCATAGTACAATAATTTCTGAGTATCCCTAGGAAAATATTTGACCCACATAGAGGGAATAGCAAATGTAGTTTGTTTCCCTGCAACTGCTTTTTCCATTTTCCAGTGGCCAGCCCCCACATTTTAATCACCAAGCACTACAGCTTTCCCTGCCAGGCAGCCACTTTGCTCCGGCTGCATGAACACAGCGTGGACCAAAGCCAGCAAGCACAGGCAGGGATGACCCCAGAAATCGGACAACTAGTTTAGGATGCCCCAGGGGCCCAGATCTCACCCTGCTTGGTAGGTGTGGTACTACTTGGCCCCTGGTTTGACAGCACACGGGCGAGCACGGGGCAGCATTTTTGGGTACGAGAACCCTGGAAGTGAATCTGGAATTTTGACAAAAAACCCCAAACAATAGCTGGTAACTCCTCCTGGTAAATGGCTTAATCACTTTTCTGATAAAATTCAGCGTGGCTGCCTTGGAGATGTCTTACTTGCCTGTTACACCGCTATATACATGTCAGATAGCATTATGTTAGTGGCTTAACTTCCCCCTTGTTTATAAGCTCACTGAGGTTATCTTTTCACCTTCTTGTTTAAATAAATTCTGAATGTGTCAGTATCAGTGCCTCTACCACAGATTAATAGAATCAGCCAAAAGGATAGCTGACATTTTTGTTGCCATAGAAACTGGTCATGATGTTACACAGCTTGTCTAGTTCCCATTTGCCATATATCTAGCCAGCTTCTGAACACCGTCCCCTTTTGTTTCATGAGGAATTACATTAAAATATTAAAATATAATTCCATCTTAGTTCAGTCCCCATTCTGTAGCAAAGAGGATTATAGAATATTAAGATACTTCCTAAGGAAAGTGCAAAGTGATGATAATATTGCTGTGTGGCTTATGTGCATTCCAGATTAAATAAGAACGAAAATACAAGCGGAGTAATTTATCCCAGAGCCCTATATCCCAGTTATCCTCATTCAAGTATCTCCATCAGCTTCAAATAAACAGGCTTTTCCTCACAGAACCTCAAAGTGGATGTACTTCAAATACGATTGTACAAGACCAAAAAAAACCCCCAAACAAACAAAAAAAACAAAAACAAACAAAAAGACATTAGCAAAGAATTATATTAAACACACCATCAACATTTTTCTGCATAATGGGTAACCTTCTCAGTGCTGCTATCAGGCTCCCTTCTCCACAGAGGCATCACAGCCTCGAGAGAAAGCCACTCACATAGAATTAAGATGTGAAGTTTCAGCACTTAGAGATGCAGTGTGGATGTATATTGTGCCAGAGGGCACTGTACACTTTGAGAAAATGCAAAGCAACTCAAGCAAGAGCAATATCTAAGGACTCCAAACTGTCACGGCCATCTTCCACCTCTCTGAGACAGACTAATTCTTGTTATTTTAGTGAAGCCCATTTGCTAATACAGGGATTAAGGTGAATAACAGATTTCAGGCAGTTCATTTTCCCCTCTTTTAATCTACATGAAAATCAGAGCTGAAGGAGGCAAACTCCATCACACTGGGTGCTACACCACCAGACAGCAACTCCTGCTCTAAAGGGACTTCTCCCAGCCAGAGCACCAATATCTGGACATCCCTCTGGTCACCCAGAGACATCCACACATACCTACATTCCTGTGACTTTAATCTGCAGGTAAACAGCTATGTCATTGACACCACTACCAAAAATCTATCCCAGTCACTGCAACAATCCCAACTCCGAGTTGGATTTTTATTGAGATCACTAAGCACCATTTTGTTTTGATTTTTACTGGTCAGGTAAGCACACACCACTCCATACTGTGGCCAGAGACTTCCCTGAGCTGCCCTCAGATACTACAGTACCAAGTAGACAAATAAAATAGCACAGAAACCTCTCCCTGTTTTCCATACTTTCAAGCGCAGTCACAAGGAGCGCTTTCTCAGGGTTTGCTGTTGTTGCAATCATGTGAGAATCCTCTGCACAATATCTATTTTACTTCACCCATGAACATGGAAAGAGCCCCTGACAGATGTCAGACATTAAGCAAAAATTCTGCCCCAAGCAAAGCACTGGATGCTCAAGCATACAAGGGGCACGCTGTGGCCTTTGACTTGGAAGATATTCATGCCCAGTATCAGCCTTTTATTCTCCCTACAGTTCATAATTATGCTTCACTTGGGGCATGGCAAGATCAAGCACACGTTGCTGTCAGGGGTGGCTGTAGAAGGTCCTCCGAAGCAGCCCTGCATCTGCTGAGCAGTATTCCTGTTCCCTTCCCTGGGATGTCCCTCTCCGTGTCACTCTAAAAAGAATGTAGCCACAAAGGCCAGAGGGCAGCTGGCTCCTGCATGGCTGTGTGGTGTGGAAATGGAAAAAGGCAAAGTCATATCATGCTTGTTGGACTCAGACTCTCTGCAGCACTAGAACAGTCCCAAGAGCTGGTATATGGGATTGAAGAGGTGGGAACTATAGTCTCATACCACTGTTTAAAGAAAGTTACAAAAACCCAAACCAATGAGGTACAACCCCTGCAAGAAGCACAGTAAGTCACTCTCCTTCCCAAAAGCCAAAGAGATGTCCATCCTTTTGAGAAGTCCCTGACAGAGAAACCCCAATCTAGTCTGGAGTTATTCCCATTTTATAAACGTTACCCAATCATATCTTTCAAAATACTCCAATCTCGTCATTTGTATGAGAGAGGACTAAGAGGGAAGATGAGGAATAGCGAGGTTTGTTGAACAATGCAAAACGCAGAGGAAGCTGCTTGTTGTCTTCAGCTTCCTGGGTTTGATGCTCAGGTTAATTTTGCATGCCTGGTTGCATCAGCATGTTGAGTTATGCAATGCAGCAAGCTGTCGCACCGTACAAAGCATGACGTATCATCTCATCGATGCATGAAATTAAAAAGATGTGGTTTGCTGGGTCACCCACAGATAAACGAAACTTGATTTTCAGTCAATCTCCTTTTAATTATATTTAAACTTGCAAGATGGGGGAGGGGGGATTAAAAAAAAAGGAAGAAAAGATGGTTCAAATACCTGCTCATCCAGTAGTAGTAAATAATTCCAGCCCGTCAATGCTAAAAGCTGGTGCAGCAGTAGGGGTATTTTCTTGCCACTTTTGATACACTGCTGAAGAAGTAATCATGATGCTTGTTTGTCCCATCCCAGCAAGGCAGGTGGGGAGCAGAGGAGCCTTTATGGGATGGCAGGAGCCTGCTTCCAACTGTGATTATTTACCCTAAACCAACCCCCACATGGAGCTGGAGTTCCGGCACCTGTGCTAGAGCATGGTTTGGGGCAGTGTGCTTGTCTTTCTCAAGTTGGCAGAGATACCTGGAGATCTTCCCTGCTCAAGGCTGGGTTCCCCCAAGCAGGTCGCTCAGGGCTGACATGAGTCCAGCTGGCCTTTGAGTATCTCAAAGGACAGAGACTCCACAACCTGCCTTGGAAACCACCAGCTGGCAGAAACAGCAGTAGGAAATAGTTGCTGGGAATGGGATGGGAATGGTGCAGAAAGCACCTCTATTAGCAAACCCTGGTTGTGAGGGTCTAAAGGGGCACTACACGCACTCTACTGCAGACAGAAGAGCTCACATTATTGAATTTAAAGTTGATACCACAGGAGCCTGTTCTTCAGGTATGCCACTTAGCTATCCCTCCCTTTTAAAATTGCCAAAAGAATATGGGCACAACCTCTTAAATCCAAACACGCATCCTTGGAGCAAGAGAGATGGCAGCAGGTCCGCACTCAGTGGAGCAAGTCCATAGAGCAGGTACTCTGCAGCAGTAGTCTATATAGTCAGAAACAGCAACGCACTCTGTCACAGCACAAACCATGGCTGCAGTTAAACAGAGTATGACCTGGAAGTTCAGTGGTAAAAAACAAGTGCAAGAGGTTAAGAAAATTAGCAGAGCCTTAGGAATAAGCCTGTTCATGTCATCTCTGGCTTTGGGGAGATTGCCCATGAATTAGACAGGCCAGAAAGGATCAAAGTTGCACTCAGCCAACAAAAAAAAAGTTGTTACACGTGCCCTCTCCAGGCACCCTACAAAGACAAGAGCTTGACTTTGCAAGCTCTACTATTGGCTTCACGTGTGGTAGAAACAGGCCGTAGATTTTAAAACTCATTTAGCAAGTGTGCAGATGAAGGAAGCATTGAGGGTGGATTTGGTTTTGGTGTCCATCCAGCATCCCCCCTCAACCCCCCTTTTAAAGAAAGCAGAAGGGAAGGAACAGGCAAAGGGTCAAAGAGCAAAAAATGAAGCTTTCCAACTCTTTTTGTAGGCAGCGTTGGAATTTGTCCAGTACAGACAATTGCTGGCAGAAGATGCAGTAGATTCATGCATTACCTTTCTAGAATATAAATTATACCCCCCCAGGAATGAAGACAAGAAGTAAAACTTATCCTAAAAAATTTATTACCGTAATCATTTTTAAAGAGTTTCAGAATCTACTGGGTTTCACATCAGGATGAGGGCGAGATGCGAATGGTGCCCAACACTGATGTTGCTATGGCAACAACTTGTTGCTGGACGTAAAAATAAAAATGCTTTCTGTCACTCTGGGAATATAAATCAATAATTGCCAGGGTAAAATGAGAGTTTGTTCTGTCATACCGTATTCATGTGACTTGTTAATTAAACTCATGCCATTAAGGCCTGTGCTCACAGTGAACGTGTGGTTGTCCCCTGCGGGTGACATGTGACCACTGGAGCTGGGACAGAGTGAGATCTGTGCATCACTTAAATCCCATCTTAACCTGCTCTGTGGAACTAAGCGGTCCACAGTCCACACCTTTGCTTCTGAACAGTAAAAATTGTCTTTTCATTCTTATGTGTGAAAAGGGATGGCAAAGTCTTTTTATTTAATCATTTATGTCCTGTTTTGGTAGTAACTAAAGCCACAGAAGAGGAAAAGAAAACACATACAAACAATATTACTAGGTAGCCTTATCAAAACCACAGTACATGCTACATACAGCATACAGTAGTGCCCATTCTTGCACAAACTGCTGTTCAGACCAGCACAGCCAGTGATCCTTACCAAAACCACTCCCTGGGGCTAAGTGCAGGCTGCAGTATGTGCACAAAACTATCTATTACATGCCTATGAACCACACAGACCACTGTGAAACTTGAATTTTGTCAGAAATATACTAGAAACCAGGTAATGGAAGCATCTAGGTTATGAGACTTACAGCAAACAGGAAAAAGTATGTGTAAGCTTTTTTTTCCCCCCCTCCCCTTCAGCAAATAAATCAGTTCAATGTATAGAAAATACGAGGAGAGGCAAAGTATGAAGCATTGAGTGGCCCCAGCTCTGTCTCTCCAGTGTGAAGTTACAGCAAGGTCTGCTTCACCCCAGACTGGTCCACGACAGAGAGGACACAAGCACACCTTGAAGCCCAGTACTGCCACTTGCTCCCACAACATTTGTTTAGCTTTAACTTCCCCCCAGCAACCGTGCTAGGTACCCTCTCTCTCCCTGGGCCCTCCTAGCAGGCTCTCCACTTATCATCAGACATTTCCACCTCAAGTGCAGAACTGGGAGGTTAATGAATATGTAGAAGTCACATCTGCAGCCTAAACATACAGGAATCATTTCCATGAGTCATGTATTTATAGCAAGAAATTTCTATTATTAGAAACATAATTAGGGCCTGAGATTCATACGCACAAGTCTAATCTACTTGAATGAAAGAACATGCAAGTACCCCAAAGCAGAATTTATCCTCCTGTAGTCAGATAAAAATATGCCAGGTCTTTGGCTGGATATAATTTTCACCAGGAAAAAGGAAGAAGAAAAGGAGCAGGTTTTTATGAATCAACAGGTAGCTAAAGACATTAGTTCCAAAAGTCCTGAACTTGGTTGGCAGCAATGAAACCCAGAGAAAAATGATAACGCTTTCGCCGTAACTGATAATCACAAAAAAAACAGATTAATGGCTTTTAGAATAATACAAAGCAATAAAATATGCAGAGACTCATTAATATATCTATTATATAAGAGGCTGTGAATCATAAGCTTTTGTGTTGTTGGAAAAAGAAATGCCAAGCAAGAGGTTTAGATTTCAATAAAACACATAAGTAGCATTTAATATGATGCAAGAGCTATAATATGATAAAGTGTATACCCTGTCTTTCAAGAAATTCCTTTATGATGGAACATTTCTCATTTCAGTAACTTTATCTGAGATAAAAAAATCTATCACATTGAGTATCCACTTTAAGGAAACCTAATAAACCTGTTATTTCAAACAATGCTCATATAGCCCTCTGCTAATGCAAGAGGTATCACTCACTGAACATTACGGTGCTCGTTTGCCTTCCTTTTTAACTGACATTAAATTTTGTTCATTTTGAATATGGACCTCAGATGTGGTCACTTCACTTCTGCTGTTTCCACGCTAATAAATGCATTATGAGAGTTTAGAATGAATTACTAGGCAGAGTTTGACTTCTGACTAGGAATCTTATTAAAGCACAGCTTCAGGGAAAGGTTTTTAATGTGGCATAAATTGTTGTGGCAGTTTTTACAGATGATGTGGCAGCTTCCCCCCCCATCTTATTTTTTCCTGTCCATTTTCAGATTAAACATGAGGTATTCAGTAGTTTCTGCAAAGCGAAGGAACCCAAATCCTTCCTCTGCTATCCTCCATCTCCCTAACAAAATTCCCAGCACTTCCATCTTTGTTTTTAAAGACTCCTCCAATGTCTCTCTCCATCATGCAATCCTATTATTTCTCCTATTGCATGTATAATATAAATGTATGTTTTCACTGTAACACTGTGCACCTCATTCCCAGAAACCACCAGTGCTGGAAGCAAGACAGGCATGAAGCAAAGTGCTTCACCAGACCACAAGAGCTCACCAAGAAGTTCACTTGAGCTGTCTTACTAATCTCCACACGTGTTTGGATAGGAAAGCATTTGGGAGAAGGAGTCATAGGTTCATCTTAAAACCTTGTACTTTCATGGCCAAATCTTGTCTGAGTTGATAACTGCAGCAGCTTTCATGCTAATTGGTGACATTTCCTTCGGGATATCACCACTGGTTGTACGTTAGTGTCAGAGCATGTAAACCACCTTGTTTTTATTCTTGTGCCGTCTGTCAGCAATAACGAAGGTGGGAATTGCCAGAGCTGTCACTGGATATGCTTTTGTTTTCTCTATAAGTGGTTATTAAACCCATCTTTTCTGTGGCACTCCCAACACCTTTGCCTGTAAATTTGTTAAGGAGTCACTAAAACAACCACAGCAAAATTAAATGGCACAGCTGAGGATCAGAGGAACAGTCTGGTGCCACCCATATCCACTTTCTTAGCAGCACTAAACCATCACAGGGTGGTAATGCAAAGCAAAAAACCCAGCAACTTGGAGAGAAACTCCCCACACTGATCCCCGACGCCAGGGACATGGTGAGCACAAGTCTTCCTTAGAAAACACACGATCTGAAACCTAACACAGAATCACAGAATGCTCGGGATTGGAAGGGACCTCAGAAGATCATCAAGACCAACACCCCACCAGAGCAAGACAAAACTAGGGTATATAAACACAGATAAAACAGAGGATACTTTGGAATTTGGCAAAGAAAAAAAAAGCATAGATGGACAGACTACAAGAGGACAAAGCAACTTTAATCCTTACTTTCAGGACTTTGATCTTCACCTCTCAGCTCTCCCCACTGCTGTAGCTAAGGGCATCTCTGCACCTTTGTGCATTACAGCCCAGAGATGTTACCTCTGACTCACCACCGGTCCCTGGCTCTAACAGCAGAGGGGAGGAAGTGACTTAAATTTCAATTATTTAGAAACTAGAAAGTAGCTGAACTGCTGCTTATGTAAATACCTTTTGTCACAGAGATGATTCATGCAAGTCCATATGCAGATACTGCCACAATTCTCCTGATCAACAGAATCACACACTTGCCCTTGTTTTACAGGACACAAGCATTTCTATGTAGTTATACTCCAAGAAAATATATAATAAAAAAAAAAGGAAGAAAAAAAGTACCTTTTTACATTGCAGAGTTGCTCCCACTTTTAGCATCCGAAATGTTAAATAATTTAGTTGGAGAGATTAAAAAAAATTCTATTGTCACTGCAAATATTTCACAGCAGCAGCTCAGTTTTTCTTCTGCTCCCACTCCCCACAGCCAGCACAAACTGGGGGAAGCTGGGAAAGCCCTTCTCTGCTCACAAGGCCATTGCTCCCACCTGAGCTCCCCCACAAAGGACTGGGGGCTGCCCAGGTGTGGCCAAGGGCCTGCAGCAGCCAGACTCCCCCAGAACAAGGGGGATTGTCAGCTGCCCCAGTGAGTCCCTGCAGCTGGTGGTTATTACTCACTGGCTTTGCTTGCAACCAACATGTGAGTGGTCTCACCTGTATCCTCATCCAAACCATCACCTTTGACCCACAAATAACCCCCACAGCTGCTGATCCCTTGGTGGTCAGGGAACCAGGTTTGTTCCTGGTAAGTCAGTGTGATTTATTTTATTTTATATTTTACTTCTTCAGGAAATGTCCTGTGGAACATTTCATCCTGGAGAAGACTTTGGGGAGACCTTACGGTGGCCTTTCAATACCTTAAAGGGGGCCTGGAAGAAAGATGTGGACAGCCTTCTTAGCAGAGCCTGTTGTGACAAGACAAGGGGTGATGGTTTTAAACTAAAAAAGGGGAGACTTAGACTAGATAAAAAAATAAATTCTTTACAGCAAGGGCAGGGAGACATGGCACAGTTGAGCCAGGGCCACTAAAACCTGTGCTGATACCTTCATAACATGTCACCTTGTGACAAGCCCTTATCACCAGCTGCAGTAAAAGGATGGCTTTTTGTAGAAAGACTGAAAATGTTAACAAAGATTTGATCAACAGTTTAGCTTGGTGTAAGAGATCTTAGAAGGGCTCAAAGGACCACTGCATATAAAGTATGCAAGATTACTTGAGACAACAACCTGGTAACATCTTCCATAATTTAAACAGAGCTGAATAATTTCAGTGTTAATAATTTATTCAACAACTTCAGCCCTTTCAGTGTCCATAAATTGTCCTTTAACGAGTTACAGTGCTCATAGATTTATTGTTCCTTTTTATTCACTTGCTTTTTTTGGTCTGAAAATTCTGCTCAAGTAATTCAGTGTAGTGCAGCTACACTAATGAGCTTCATAGCCAAACAAATCACATGTTCCTGTTTTGGTTATCTAAAGGCTAAATTGTAACACTAAAAAAACTAAAAAGAAATGGGTTTCTCCTGTGCTCACTGAAAAATTAACTTTCTGCAGCGCAAAAAATAAACTATGTCACACCTTGGCACTGAGAAGAACAGCTACTTCTCCCCTCACACGACAGCTTTATCCCCAACAAAGTAATCCTGAGTAATCACAACTTGATCCTACAGGAATATTTTGTTTTCTCTTACAGGTTTTTTGGGGGCTCTGTGGTTTATTAAAGGACCCTACCGTCCTGCCCCGTGACTTGTTGCCGCTCGTACATATAGAGACTTTATGCCACAGTTTTAATTTGTAATCTCCAATGAATATATGATTAGCAATTGCATTTATAATTAGTAGTTTTGTCATTTAAAGTTCACCAGTTTTGCAGCTAATTATTGAATAAAAAGCTGTTTATTATTTCCAATATATTATTATTTTATTATGGCTCATTGCTTTAAAATACTTAGTTTAATCCTTCGCAGGTCCTTAAACACAAATATGGCAGCTATTAGCAACCTCTTCAGTCAGGCATAAAATTGTACCCAAAGGCCTCATAAACAACGGCGTGCTTTGGAGAGATTAAATCAGTGTATACAGCTGCGAGGGAGGCCATTAGGAAATACATTCTCATTCTGCCTTAGTGTTATTTTGTTTTGCCACTGTGCTCTTGTCAAATCTATCAACTACCTGTGCTCTCCTCTCCATAAATAAGAGATGTCATCTCACCAGGTCCATCCATCAGAAACGTTTCAGTCAACATACAATTACATCCTGCCATCTCCTGCTAATATACTAATTTCTATCATTTGTATTTCAAAGGGGACAAGGCGAATGGTGACGAGCGGAGCTGCGCAAAGGCTGGAAGGATCCATCTCTGCAACCGGGACGAGCGCTGCGGCTCTTAGCAAAGTTTGTGGAAATGCAGAAAGAGTTGTCATTCCTGCAGCACATCCTCGGGTCTGAATGTGGAAAACACATCATTCACACCAAGTCTGAAATGCTCCCCTTAGCCTGACAATCCCCCTCTAAATACAGAGCAAGACAGACTTGTGATGTGAAAACCGTTTGTAGCCTGGTGAGCACCAGGAGGTACCTGGTTTTGCACACACATCCTTGCTGCACATGTACCAGGGGCACCCCAAATGTCCCTCCAGCCACTTCCCCTGTCACCCTCTGCACTGCTGAAAAAAAAAAAAAAAAAAAGATGTGCTCATAGACACGTAAGCTGCTGCTAAGAGAGTTCAGTATTTGCTCTGCTCCAGTAGTGCCTGGTGGAATTCTCCTCCCCTATCTATCTGCCAGATTATTTTCCCTAAATCTGTAATCCCCTTGAAATCATCAGGTGAGCCATTTTTCCATTATATTCCTGACTCAAGATTGCTGAGAGCTCCCTGCAGAGCCAAAGGTAAGTGTGCTATTTGCTAAAGGACGGAACAATCTCAAACGAGGAGGAACTTGCATGGGAAGTAAAAAATATGACAATTATAATGTAAATTATAGCGGCTGTTTTCAGTCCCCTGCCAGTGAGACATGAGGTTATACCACATGTTTCTGAGACAAGGGAGAATTGCTTTCTTGCCTGGAGACAAGAGAAGAATATTAGGGGAAAAAAAAAAGAAAGAAAAACACCACTCAACAAAAACCAACCAACAAAAGCAAATGTGTATCTTTGGTGTAATAAATATTGGCATTACTTGACTATTTCCCATGTAGCTCCTCCTGTATGGATATGCAGAATTACAGATCCTACGATGCAACATTTGTTGTGAAAAATTAAGGTAGCAAAAGCAGCAAAGAAAAAACTTCTGTGAAATACCAAAAAAAAAAAGCCTTATTCTGCTTATTATATTTCAGGCTTGATTTGGTCATCTTAACTAGTTTCTCTTCTGCCTGCTCTGAAACAATGCTGTAAAAGGGCTATTACTATTTATTTAAATACTCATTCTCCAACATCCTTTGAAATACAGTTGTGAGAGGATAATATACATGACTGTTGTTCTTTTTGTTGTTGTTATGAAATGCCTTCTGTTATCTGGCGCATGGAAAGTGACACTGACTTGTTTCACCCAGCTTCCATACTTGATCCTGAGTAGGACCTGCAGCTCAGTCCCAAGCATCAACATTTCTCTGGATGGACTTGCTGGGATAACCTCCTAGGATGTGAGGAACACAACAGCTTTCAAACCTCTTATCTCACCTCTTGCCTTGCTTTCCTTCCTTAACCTTTTCCTGATTTACTCTGGTAAACACTGCACTTAGCCACCCTTGCTCTAATCAGTTGACATTAGATCTAACACCTACCTATCCTTAATGTATTTTTCTCCTCACAAGCTGACCACATGGCATCAGCTAGGTCTAGCTGGCCATAGCCAGCTTCTCTTTTTAGGTACGCACCCTGTAAGCTGCAGAGGGAATTCAAACAGAAATGGTTTAAATATGCATTACACAATGCAGACCTACAGCTAAAAATAAATTCCACATATTAAAATATCACCAGCTACTTTACCAGTTGTGTATCACATGACACATTTTCTGTCTCCTCGCATTCAGAACAGGCTCGGGATCAAACACCAAACAATTCCCAAAGCTCAATGTCTATCCTTAGGTAAAGAACTAGAGGGAAGAGCCCAATTCAAACTTCTTACATTTAAAGCCACCTTGCAACTTTGGGGTCTGTCTGTGCAGGACACAGAGGCCACAAAATACTGTTTTACAGATCCTTTGAACTGGAACTTTGTGAACTACCTATCAGCTTGGGTTCATAATGTATCTCTAAGCAGGGTTATGGGGGTTTTTTTAAGTTAGATATTGTAGTATCCAGTGAACATCCCGCTGTGACTTTGGTGTGTCCCAGTCTAATTTTGCTCATTTCAGACCTGCTTAAACTCTTCTTGGAGTCTTTGTTGTTGTTTTCTCACCTTCATCCTACTTAAATCAAACATGGGCAGCATCCTGTCACTCTAACAATCTCCAGTGAGAAAAATCTGAATGAGAAATCTGAACCATGGTTATAATCACCCTGAAAAAAAATGTTTCATGAGATGACATCGGGAGGTCATCAATATTTTACAGCATTCCTGTACTCTTGGGGATAAAGCAGTCACAAACCTGAGTTTTCCAGGTGAATGATAGTAAGAAGGAATAAGTCTTCTAATCTTAAACAGGTAAGTTTCCAGTGGAGAGGCTGAGTCAGAAGGTCCTGCCTGTTCTTATGGATGCCAGTTTTTATGGTAAAATATAGGAAAATGCTCTATTGCTTCAGATCAGCCTTCCACCTCTCCCCACATAACCTCTTCCACTTCTTAAGATGCCACCACCCTGTTTAGGAACTGAACAAGTTTATCTGCAGGAATTGAAAATCTATTAATCGGTATCATCAAATGAGGCCGTGGTGCTACGATAAGGGAAGAATGAAATCCCAACCCCCAACAACAAGTCAATTAACTTTATGCAATTTAAATGAACTTGGCATCAATAATGTTTGGGCAGAGCCAGCCATACTCCCTGCCACAAACAACTAGGACTATTTGCTAAGAAACACAGCACCCAAGCGAGGAACTCCCTAGAAAACTGCATGATCTGGAAGTGAAAGACTTGAGGCTATGTTTGTTTGAAATGCCACTAGCTCAGCTTCTCCAGAAGAAATGCAAAATTTCTAACAAAAGGGAAGACATTTTGCTAGTGATTCTGCTCCTACGAGCTCAGAATGGGTAGCCCCACATACCTTCTGGAATACTGCATGTTCCCTGCTAATGCATGGGCAGGTCACTTTTTTTTCCCCCTTTATTATTTTCTTCCACAAGCTACTCACGATTTGTGTATTTATTTTAGAAAGCCTGGGCAATAGGTCTTCCCTTGTGCATAAGAAATAAAATCAGTATCTCTAAATCTACATGCTGGGCAGGTCTCGTATGGGTATGATATACATGTTGGGCTGCAGGACAGAGGGGAGAATGGAGGAAAAACACTTACCCAGAACAGACACACACAAACCCCTGCTGATTTATGAAGGCAACACTTGGAAAGTGTTGAGCATGCAAATCAAAGCTGCCTTGGAGCAAGTTCATTTTATAGCACCCACATTTATATGGCAGGTTAATCACGCTGATGCTGACACAGCAACATCGGGGCAACTTTAATAAAGGTTTGGGACTTTTTTTTTTTAAGGGTATAGTTCCAACTCATTTGGGTCCAAAATTTAGATTTGTGAGTTTTCAAAGTCAAAGGAACGATCGTGGTCAAAATGAGAAAAAACTCCTCTAGATGTAAAATTCCCCTGCATTACTGGATAGCCAAGTCACTGCAGCAGGGCATTAAGAGATAAGAAATGGGATGTGAAATCAGTGAATTAAGTAATCAGACTTAAAGACAAACAAGAAACAGCACAAGTGGTACAAAAATAAAACCATCTTGAAATACCCTTCTGGCATGGGTAATGCAAGACAGTGCATAAAGATGGTAAGGATGTTTTTCCACATTGGCACTTCACTTTTTTTTCTGTAACGTGGTAACTTTGGTTTGGGGTCTGCTCAGCATCTCCTTAGTAGAATATAACTACAAGTCTACACTAGCAATGCGTATTTTCTCTGCTTTACTCTCCATCTTCCACACAATTGTGTCCAAGCTACATCGAGGTAAAAAAGCTCATCTACTGACTATCACCAACACATGAAAGTTACTGGTTCCTTGGACACAGACAAGCAAGAAGTTATTCAGTGTTGATCACTGGCATTGTGTTAACAAAAGCTGGTTCTTTCAAGCTCTTACCAGTCACTCATAAGCTGTTGTAACTGCATACAGTTATTAATAAAAGCATGGTTAATAGTGTAATGAGCGTGCAGGCACATAGCAGTCAGGACTAAAATCCTGTCCGTGAACGTGTGTCCAAGAGCCAAAGCGTGTCACAGCTGAGCTAAAGGAACTACTGCAAGAGCTACAACAACCAGTTGGTCTTTCAACCATTACTGGAAGGCACTACCACTTAAACACCTACAGACAAGCTAGTACAGCACCCAAGGACTGAAAATTAGTTTGCAGTATATTTCAGAAAGAAGCAGAGAATACAAGATAAAAGCATCTTATGTGAGAGGTTAAGACAGGCCTCTTTCTTGTAAGGCAGGGAGAGTTACCATCAGAATAGCAAGGGGTGCAAAGAGCTGGAGTTCAGAAGAAGCTTCAATCTAGGATTTCCTAATGACCGAATCCTCATCAAATACACGCCTACCCCAAATAGGTCAGGTTAAGATTCCCAGCTGCCGCATTTTCTTAGGTCTCTGCTAATTTAGGTCCTCAATATGTCTGCAGCCTCTTTTGCTTTAAAATATCAGTGAAAACAAGCTGACAGGACAGTTGCCATTATCACTCTACAGGCAAGAAAAGCACTCGAGGATGCAAAGGCAGTAGCTGCTGGTGCTGAAGCAAGTCTCATCCGTTACACTTGCCACCACACTGATCTTGACCTCTACAGTGACGTATATTGAACACATGTTTTTGTCCAATTCGGTCTTGTGGTATCTTTAGGAAGAAAGAAAATAGATACACAGCACATGATTCCCCTGTTCAGTCCAATATACAATTGAAGACACGCTGGGAAACTTCAGGTGACAACAGTTTTGTTACTACATCCCCAGCCACCAGTTACAGTTTTGTCATTGTAGTCTCACCGCTACATGCGCGTTAAGAAGTAATTTCACACGGCAGAAGTAAATCATTGGATTCAATCTGGTACTGAGGCTTCTACATCTACACCCTACATGTTTCAGGCGGTTGTGGGGGACCAGAACTAATCCACTGCCCTCAACTCAACATGCCCACCATGCGCGTGGTTCAAAACTGATCACTGTTTCAGCCCCTTTGTCTCCATTAGAGGCTGGGATGCATTGCCCAGGGCAGTTTGTGCACAGCAAAACAGAGCTGCGAATTGAATCAGCACACAATCAGTGGAGACAATGAGGAGACTGGCTTCGGAGCTCCGAATCAAAAAGGAAATGTAGATCTCATTGTATTACCTACACTTCAACTAGCAAATCTGTGGTGAATAAATTTACTGCCTTCCACTGACTCACCGAGATAGATGTTCAGTTTCATTAACACAGCTACTGCAACCAGCCATTCATGGTGAAGATACACAAACTGTATAAATTGAAAGTGAAGACCCTGAAAACTGCTAGAAACATGCCCCATGTATTCTATTACATAACTTTGCATCGTACACAGAACTTATGCTTTAAATGAGGGGAAAATTAAGCTATTCAAGACACGTCCCGCTATCTGCTGTAAAGCCACAGGTTAGCCAACCACAGCAGCATCTCTGTTGTAGCAGCTATTTTTGGTCTAGTTGCTTTGCGTCACACACAAGAGCTTTTTCTTTTGCATCAGATGCAGAGATTCTATAGAACAAACTTCTTACATAAGCCTCACCATGATTTCTTTTGAATAAAACCCATCTCTTTCAATTAACTTGATTGGATGTGTTAATGTTTTGGGTCTTGATTAATAATCCTGGGAGATAATCATGCAAAGGTCCAGAGGCACTAAAACGTCCATGCAAATAGGGAATGATGGAGGAACTGTAAATGCAATCTATAACAGCACAGTGGCAGGCCCAGAGCTGTCGCTCTGCTCAGCTGCAAAAAACAAACAACCCATATGCTGTAAGTATAAACTATCTGGTAGCTCAATCTATCATTTCTCTCATGCCACTGAACAAGTAACGAAATTAACAGTGCAATACCTTACTGAAGGAGTGCTTTCATCCTCTGCCTTTAATTAGAGATTTATGAGAAGGAAAGCTCCAACTGTAAGCATACTGAAATCCAGATACATAACCCTTTGGTTATATCCTGCTCTCCAAATACCACTGGAGTTACCCAACAGAAAATTTGTACCCCAAACCCAGCACAGGCTTTGGTAAGCAGTTATTCCTTTCTGCCAAAAGACAGACCAGGCACTTGATGGAAACAACCTACAGCACTGATGCCTGTGAGCCCAGGTCTGGAGAACAATTTCTGCATCTGCTCCTTGCCTCGTTTTCAGAGCAGGAGAATTTTCAGAAAAAATACTTTCAGAGAGTTATTTCTCAGTCGCTGTTCACTTGGATCGGCTCCTGACAACTCACGGAGACTGAAGAGACAACAAACCAGGCGCCAAAGCCATTGTGACCCCACTCATCCTTCCTTCCTGCATTTTGCAAACCAAGGCACCTAATTTTACTTGAAGACCTAGGACTTAGAAACAGAAGAGGCAGAAAAAGGAGTAGTGCTGAGTAAGAAGGAATCTTCTTACCTTAACTAGTTAACTATTACAACTATCCCTTCATTTCCCCAGTTTAGGGGTTTGGTGAATATAAACTAACCCCGTGGCCAGACAGGCTCCCTGCAGCTACCACCACACGTCAGTGCACACACCCCCTCAGCAGACAGAGACATTTTCATCTTCAGTCACATCTCCAACTCCCATTGTGTATCATGGTCATAATCTCACAGATAAAGTGATAAAATATTTACAACTAGAAGGCTGCTAAATTTACTCCCCAGTGCCCACAAACCTCTTTTGCACAGCAAGTCCTTTCTGGCTTAAATTCTGCACGTTAAACCTTAATTACTGCTGTCTGACAACGTGAGAAATTGGACAGGAAATACAGTTCTGAAAAGCAGCAAAGTGACAGAGGTGACTAACAACCATTTTCTAAAGCATCTTTAGGCAGTATCTCAAATAAAACAATTCATCACTCCTTTTTCTTGAGTTGGAGCTCATGCTGCTGGTTAAGCTACAAGGGGCAGAAACCTCAAAGTGACCAGGACTGGGACGTGCTGTGACAGGAAGATGCAACTCTTGGCTATTCGGTGACAAGCAGCAATGCCATCAGGAAGCCATGCAACCCATTAGACATCTTGACAAATGCACCTTAGCTTATTTGTTAATCCAGTGCACAAACTCCTCACCGAACTGGTAACTCCCTGTAACAGCCCAGTGATGCTGTAAACTCTGCCAAATGAGGAGCTGCAAGTGAATTCATCTATGCTATGGTTCGGAAAGTTGTTAATTCTGCACCTGGACTGCAGCAAAAGTGTAGAGCTGCTGGAATAGTTACCTCGGAAGAGTTATCAACCCATCTTCTGCCTAACCCAGGACATGCACGTGAGCTTCTCCTCGTTCCCCCACGAGCAGAAGGCAGCACTGCATGGGGATGAGAACAGCAGCCCCAGGCTACTCACTGAGCAGCACACATGGAAAACCATAACCTAATAAAAATGCCAAAGGACAGAATGGAAACTGGGTTACAACTTTTCTTATTTTTCTCCCTCGAGTCGTCCGTAGCAACTGCGTAAACTTTCATCCTGTACCTCACAATCCTAAACACAAAGTAATGCAGTCCTTGCTTCCCCCCCAAAAGGCACACCCCTGAGCAGAACAAAATCTAAGGGGTTATTTCTGAGACAACACAGCTGAGGGTATTTCACAAGCCTGCCCTTTGGAGAAAGCTGAAGGAGCGCTCATCACCTGTATGCCGAGAGACAGGATTTACCTACCATAATTGCAAGAGACCCTATCTTCACCAATGACAATATATGGTATATAATGCTCCAGTGAAGTGAGATGAATGGAACTCTCCCTTGGTAACAGGCCCTTAACTAGGGTCATTAATCACCTAAGTATCCCAAGCACATCCACTGCCAAGAGGGGACTTTCTGACAGAGCGAAATCCAACGCCTCCTGCCAACGGGCTAAAGGGAGGGAAGAAAAAACCTCTTCATAAAAAAAGAAAGCCTTCCCCTTAGGAAGTCAGCAGGAGCCACAGCCTCAGAAACAGAGCTTATAATTGAATGTTTTCAGTCTGATTTAGAGGAGTGCTTCTCCTCCCCATACTTATAAGCTCGGTTTGGATTGCACAAATTGCCTACAACTATTGGCCAGCACGTCCTTCCCTCCTAAGAGGGGGTAAGGCTATACTGCCCCAGAAAAGCACATGGCAAAAATCCCAGGGAAAAAAGGAATCTAGGGAAATTCAGAGTGCCTTTTTTTTTTTTTAATTAGAAAATAAGCAATTTGTTAAAACATTGGTTTTGAAGGAAAAATAATTTTCAGTTCATTTATCAACCAGTTCTGGAAATAACAATAATCATTTAATAATGACTTTTAAAAAATTGTTTGAATGGAAATCTTCAGCTCAGTTGAAATCTTTCTAAAAATCTTATTTTCCTTTTCAGCCAAAGAAAATATTCTAAGCTGCAGCTTTTTGATCGCCCGGTAACATTTTTGAAATTTAGTTTTTCCTGTAGTTGGAAAAAAAGTTTCCTCTAAGATCTCACAGTTTTAAACCTCTAAAATGTAGATTTCACTCCAGTGAAAAGCAATATACTGTACTTCACTTAAGGCAGATCTAGGAACTCTCACCACTGCTCTACATCATCCCAATTTTTTAGCAAAAAAGATCTCGGGAGTGGAAACCAAGGGAACAAAAACCAGACAATTACAGCAAGGCAGAGGCTATGGCCACATGACTAAGTTTACAACCACATGGATGCCAGCTTTTTTGCGATGCTGGACTTGACTTCAGTCAACTAGGAGTGTAATCTGGGAGTTGTTCTAGAGACTAAGACAAAGGTAAAGGACTTGAGTCTCCTAGGTGATGGCTTGACTTCAGTCAGAGGTACTTTCAACTCTCCTGTCGGGATGGTGGCAATACAACCTACCCACAAAGGAAGTCATCAGCCCTAAGCGAGCTAGAGTAGATGGCAGCAGATCTGCTGGCACTAAACTGAGGAAGCTTTCTGCCCACCCGCTCTGCCACACGTCCCACAATGCACAATTCCCACCCAAGGTCTCCCCCTCTCAGCTTCAGAGCACTCAACAGCCCGAGCTCCTTTCAACATCTCCTAGATACAAACTCAACAACTTGATGGGAAACTTGTCTGCCAGAAAGATGTCAGCAAAGCACACAGACTATCAGAGTGTTGGTCAGCAAGGGAAAGGCATCTCTCTGGGTACAACTGGCATGACTTCCTGTTGTGCTGGAAACCCCCAATATCCCAGCACAAAGTACAACCCTGGGACGAACAGCACAGAATAAAGCACATTCTCCATGGATTCGGTCATCAGAACACGCTGACACGCACTCACTTGAAGTACTACTGGAATGTGTGCTTGATTTTGAGATTAAGAGCTAGTTTGTTACAGAAATATTTAAAATTCAGCCCAGACCCTGCTAAATGGCCTTAGATAATAGATCATATTTTAATCTAACAAAGCCTTCATCGATTATCCTGAAATTCAGAATTAGCTAGGTGCCTTGCATCTGACTCACTCATCCTGTATTGTCAAGTAATGATATAATTTGTAATAAATTACTAACACCAAGTTGCAGCAATGACAAATAGTTTACTTAATTCAATAAAATAGTGTCACTTTTGTAAAGTGCATAATCTCAGAGAACTCAGCTGGTTGTGAACCGCAGGTTATGAAGAAAAACATTCATGTCAGTCTGACGTACAGAAGAAATAAGATCTGAAGCAAACTAACTGCATTCCCTCAGATTACTCTTTTGCACTTTAGTGTCACTCTCAATTTAAGTTTTTTCATGAAATCAGCCAGCCTGGAATAGGCAGGATCATTCTCGCTCACTGAGTCTAATATGACATGACTAACAAAAGCAGACACGATATGTCATAGCAATGAATGACTCATCAGACTGGGAAATTCAAAAAAATACCATTTTCCAAGAGACAATTTTTGACCTTTACACCCACCCCCAACTTATTGTACAAAGCCCTTTTAGAAACATCTGCGAGAGCAAGATGCAGTAACACTTGCCCAAGGGAAGGAAAAAGAGGGGGAAAGGGATGGTATTTACCCACCTTTGGCAATTTTTTGTACTAGAGACAATCATCAAGGAAAACACAGTCTCAGCCCTTCTGCAACTTTGGCCAGAAATTCCTACGTTACAAATCCTTCCACTGCTGTCAGCTGTTCGGGGGCCCAAGACGAGTGATTTATCCTTGTTACCTTACTTTCTCCATCTCTTTAATGAGGACAAAGTCACTCGTCTATGTTACAGGGTTTCTGTGACAATTCATTAGTTAATGTCTGTAGAGTGCTTTGAAGATGTGTAGCATTATCACTGATATGTTTTGCACTAATTTTTATGTACCCAGTCAATCTACTGTCCGCACATCGCTGCACTTTGCAGAAGAACCCCAATTGTGCTAAAAGGAAAACGTTACCACAGCTTGTCCTTGTGTAACCAACTTAGGCAAAGATTAAGAAAAAGAGAGATGATTGATTCTTACTTTTCTACACTGATTTGGATTCTAGTGGTGATTAAAGCATAAATCTTGCTACATATATATTTCCCTATGAAGCCATTCTGAAATCAATGAGGTTCTTGTTCTGTTCACCCAAATATTATAGGATGGAAAATTAGGACTGAAGTAATTTTTTTGATTCCTTGTTGGAATAATTTATGCTTTTTTTTTCTTCCACAATTTCAGTCTATGAAATCTGCTTTAAAAATAACATTGAGAAATATCTGGTAGGAGTAAGAGAGAGCAAATTGAATTAGAATATTAGAATAATAGGCAATAAAAAGCCTACACGTGATATACTTTAATTTATATTCATAGAATTGTATTTTTCAGATGATCAAAGTATTTCTTTGATTGTGTATATTTTCAAGCAATGAAACCAATTTTCATTTAAACTAGTATTAGAAAACCAAAAAAAATAAAATCGAGCAATCTGCTCTGCTTTCCCCCCACTGGACCTGCCGCACAGCACACATTTTTCCCAGTACTACAGAGTAGCTGGGAGAAGAAGCTGCCAGACAGTTTGGAAATCGTATCTCAAGAGATGAGAGAAGACTGTTAAAAGATAGAAAGGAAATGAAGAAAGATCTGAATGCCAGAACGAATACAGGATTCACGGGTGTCAGCGAAAACAAAGATGAACAGAAGATCAGGGGAAGCAGTGTTGAGCCCATCAAGAAAAGCAAGTTAGGAAACCAAAGCCTGAAAATAATAAGATGAAAGAGGATCCGTGACAGATCTGTACTGTGTTAAGTAAAAACTAGGAAGGAAAGAGGTAATAGTGCAAAGATTATTAGGAAACCTGAAGAAATCGATGATGAATTTTCTTTGATCATTTGGCTCTCAAGCCCATCTGAAGTGTCCAAGAAATGAGATTTACCGATCACAGATAAAATAAACACTGGAAAGAAGGAACATGAGTATCAGAAGTATGCAATGAAGTTACTGCTGGAACATGGATGTGCTTCAGACCATGGAAGCACCACTGAGAGGGAAGAGCAGAGCTGTGCTGTTGCTCTGGGAGAAGGGGCCGCCCTCATTCTCCCGGCTGCCACGCACCCTGCTGTCCACAGCCCACCTCACCTGAGGCTTTTATTTTGGACAGTGAAAGAGGATACAACCCATGGAGCTCAGTTTAGGTCCTCCTCTGGTTTCGAGCTCCCTATGAAGCTTCCATTAGGAGGAGGTCTAAGGGACAGCTTGCGTGCATGCCAAGGGCTCAACCGACCAGGGGAAAAGCACATCCCAATTCTTCCAAACCCCAAATTTCTAGTAACTTCTAGTAACAGAAATTTCTTAAACACCAATGGCACGAGAGGCCTCTGTAAGCCTTGTAAGTTGTTACTGTACCCCAGACTTACTCCTGAAGAAATGCAAACTCAGTAACAGAGTTAATGTTACCATAACCAGTGTTAATGTTCGTAACCCAGAAAGCAGAGAGCACTCAGCTTAACTCAAGTGCACAGCACCATGCAAGGTAGGGAGATTTGGGGCAGAAGGTAAAGCACGAAAGGAGACATACTGTCCACGCTTCTACTTGGAAAAAAAAAAAAGAAATCTGCTTTTTTTCCCCCCTTTCCTGTGCAAACTGAAAAAAAAATACCTGACCCATTAGTATTAGTGCAACCCATCAAACTTGTGTATTAAGCTCATTCTGACATAGGAGTTTATACCTAGATTAATTTCCAGGCTTCTCTGTTTTAAACTACTAAAAAACACACAGAAATTATAATTCTATCCTTAGATATTAAATCAGATTCTAATCTTTCCCTCAGCAATTTGAGTTTCAGGAAATGATAAGGAAAGTATCTACAGTAAGACTGCTTTTCAATAAATCATCGTTAGTTATACATGCGCACTAAGTGCGTCAAACAAGTTTGGGCACACAATTAGGTAACTAATTACAGAGACCCTGCAATTCCATACTGGAATGGACTGACTTGTCCCCAGATCCACCTGATCGTTTCTGGGGGTTTATTTAGTTGCACAATGGTTTCTTTGCTATTAAGCACCAACTGTTGAAAATGTTTAAACAACTGCACTTCCATGCCTAATTAATCACGTAATTGCCATCATTTTCGGACACCTTTTTGATAATTTAGCCTTTGCAATGCTTCAGAGTAAGAAAGGCATATGGGAGAATTGAGAAGGAAGTGTCACAGCCGTGCATAATCGGGTAGGTGCTGAGCTGACACCGTGCTTAACACCCTCAGCTCTGACAGCAGCCATAAGGACTGTTCAGCAGCTCTCAGGGGATGCTCAGATGCACACACCAGTCTAAGTGCAATTCCTCCCGGATACTGGGAAAAACCTGGTATGGCCCCAACACCATCTCTTTCCTAGTGAGATTCTTCCTGCGCCTTCCCCAACATCTTAAGCTGAACAGAACAAAGCCAATCTTGTTCTGGCACGAGCATGTCTGGGCAGAGATCAGTGTATAGGATAAAGGCCACTCAGATCCATACGTGATTTGAGCTTGGTTATCCTCTGGATAGGTAATCACTGGTTGTGTATAAGTAGTATTTTACACATGCTACATCTTCCTGTGTGTTACACAGTATGCCTATGCTTATTTCAAACCGTATACACGCACACCTGTGTGCACAAGGAGTATATACAAGGAAAAGTAAGCATCCAAACTTTCTCCATCCTCCAAACCTGTTTCAAAGATAAAAAAGAGCCCTTAACTTTTATCCTTCCACACCATTTCTCCCCTGTTCAGATCTCCAGCAAAGCTAAAAGTTGAAGTGCAGAATTAAGGGAAAAAGCAACATCTGCCTTGGTGGCACTTCCAATCCAGCTTTGCAGACTCAGAATTGAAAATTAGGTTTGAGAACAATCACTGCTGTTTGCTGGGTTGTGATTACTCCAACGCCATGCAAAAATTCTGACAGTTTTTTCATCTGTGGGTTGAAATCTCATAGAAACTTTCCAACATTAGGCTGGAAAGGTGGCCACTCCAGAAAAGTATTAAAATAAAAGGACAAACTTCTCTATTATGCCTGAGTTGGAGCCAGGCACACGTACAAATACAGGAGATGACTTCTGACGTCACGTACACAATACCAGAAGCCGTGTGTCAAAATTAATGTCTTGTAGTGACAAAGTCAACAATGGGACTTCTTCAGAAATGAGGTATTTACCAGCAGAGTAAAGGGCACACTACCCTTTATTGCTTGTTTAGAGGAACCGATTAATATTTTCGCCAGCCTCCATGTGTAAATTCCACCCAATGCAGGGTGATTTGCATACCTGCGTATGGGAGAGGAAATATTTGCAAAAAATTCAAGAAGCAGCATCTCAGTCTAATATTTAGAGGGGTTTTTTTTCCAGCTTGCTAGCATTTGGGGCTCATCTCTGCCTTACTTTGCAACAACTAAAACTATTTCCTACTGATACAGCAGTTTAACAGTTTCTTCTCCCCGATGCACGTGCTAAATACAGCAGCTTCAAACCTTTTAAAAATATTAAAGGTTTTACAGCTTGGTGTAAACCATCCCCAGATGTCACCATCCCTGGATCTGTTTAAAGGTCATTTAGATGTGGTGTTGGGGGACATAGTTTAGAGATGAACTTTGTAGAGTAGGATTAATGGTTGGACTTGATGACCCCAAAGGTATTTGCCAACCTGAATGATTCTGGGATTCTGTGTGGGGCAGTCTTGATTAATCCTGTGCAGGCAGCAAGAATCAACATGTACAGATATCTGCATTCAGGACTCTCAAAGGTCTAAGAGTTTTCTTTTATCGAAGTAAAATACAGATATATGGCTCTGGAAGAGAATTTTAAGGCTGCAAGCCACACTATAGCTCACTAGAAACTAAAAACACAAAGGGGGCTTGTATGACTAAAAACCACTTTTTTGGTCCAGAAGAAACTGGAAGATGAGGAAGGATGGGCCAAAAAGGAGTAGGTGTGCCTACCCAAGCATAGTTTATGAGTATCTATAGAATGTTTCACCTAAATTTAATGATTCTTCAAGATAAAAAAAATATTCTAAAATAAAATCAGGAATCTCAGGAGTCTACTGGATGGTGATCAGATAAATGGCACACTACATAAAAGCAGCAACACGTAAAAACTTGCTCTTTGGACCATAAAAGTCCCTAGTATACCCACACAACACAACCAGGTGATGATGTATTACCATGGTGGGCCTGACACATGGACCCAAAGTAGCACAGCCAGATGGAGAACGTGTAAAGGAAGTGAAACATCCACACAGGCAACTTAGAAGCACTGACTCTTCAACAGCACAGCAAGGCTGGTGCTCTCACAGCAGGCAAGAAGTGCTGGAATGACCCAGAGACCGGTGGGGTGGTTCTAACTAAGCTCACAAATCAGACCAGCTTCCCGCAGCAATGTTTGCTCTTAGCAGTTGTCTGCAGAGCAATTGTAAGAAAATATACCTGGTTAACTGAGTTAAACATGTACCTACCCCATCCCATTCCTGGCAGAGGAAAGCAAGAACATTTTCTTTTGGAGCACAGCCAGGGACTAACCTCCTGGGGCTGATACCCAGAAGGTAGGAGAATCCTCAGGTTTTATTTCACAACTAGTTACCTCAAAGGCATCTCATCCTTATTTTGGTACTTGTGCTGTGGCTTTATGCTGGGGAGCTAAAATAGCCATGAATTATTCCATGGTTTTAGACTCAGAAATTTAAAATTTTAAAAATATAAATAGAGTGGGAGACACCCGTCTCAGAGAGACCACAGGGCAGGTTGCTATAGTCCAGGTCCAGCTTGATTGTGATAATACATGGCAGAGAAAACCTTCTTGTTCACCCAAACAAAGATCAGCCAGTATCCTTTTCAAGTTTCCATAGCAATGTGATAGTCCGGCACAAGCAGAGCTCAGGGGAGTACAGAGAAACAATACAATTCAATTATCTCCATCATTTCAAACGGCTGACTTGGGTAGGGGGGAGCCTCAGGAAGCCATCCCACTTGCAAGAGAAGAGAAATAATCTCTTTATCTTTGGGTTTTTAATTCTGTCAAAGATGGCCTAAATTAGGGAGTGACAACTTGCAAAGCAGGAACATATTCTCTTCTTAAATCAGGTCTGGAAATGCCGGGAGATGAACTCTGATAACGCAGCCTTCAAGCCCTAGGAGCCAAAGCTGTGCAAAATTGTTTAATATGGTCAAATCCTTTAATCCTCATATCTGCTGATGCAGAAAACAGAATATTTCTGCCATTTATTACCAGAAACATTATTTTCAAACTCCATAAATGTTGCCTGAAGATCTTCTGCAGCAGAGACAGCAGAGACACGCATTTCCTTCGCCGGACAATTTTGATTCTAATTTATTTAGGCACAAAGCAACACACATAAATGACCAACCGTTGATTTTTCCTCATCTTCTTCAACAATTTCTTTCAAGAACAATTCTATGCCTTTTCATCTTATTCTTTACTATCTGTAAAGTTCAGGAACTTGAATGCCCTGAAAAACTTAGAAATTGATCAGACTTGTAATGAAAAAGGATCTCTCTCTCTCTCCCATAATACAGGAAAATAAAATATCGTTAACTCTGCAGGGCAGCGTACTGAAGATTGATCAATTCCTCTCTTTTCATACCATCCCATAACACAAGAGCAAAAGGGTCAGTCAATAATTGCCAGTAAATTTGGAACAAATAAAAGGAAATACTTGTTCACACAGCCCGCCGGAAGAATTTCTTATCATGGAAGGCCAGCAAGTCAAACACTCCAGCTAGATTTTAAAGAGGCAAGAGGATTTTTGTGCACAATGATTTCCACACCAAGTGGATGGGATAGAGGGCACAGCACCCAAGGGAGATAAGAGAGCAATAAGGTAATGATGATTACATTTCATGCTTCAAAGCACAAAACAACAGGAGTCAGGAAGGATGCCCAGAGCCCACGCTGCACTCATTGGCGAGAGGAGTTGGCTGTAGCTGCAGGTATGTCCTACTCAGACATGAGCACTGGGCTTCACAAGGAGAACTTAGTTTGCACCCAGAAATCAACATCTTCAAGAACCTGCTGCCATCAGTGGAGGATCCTCACAGCAACATCCCACATTCCCAACACAGAAAATGGACAGATCTTTTGGGGCTCACACCACTGTAAAAAGCTTGGGGAGGGGGGAGATGCACAAGTCCTGCCTCAAACTCCCACACCACACCAACCAGGCTGTATCACCCCCGTGGACTGCTCTATGGGGCACATCCTGCACTCCTGGCATACACTGCTG
The DNA here is from genome assembly GCA_024611175.1 of Megaceryle torquata. Lineage (NCBI taxonomy): Eukaryota > Metazoa > Chordata > Aves > Coraciiformes > Cerylidae > Megaceryle > Megaceryle torquata. The sequence continues at coordinate 119,885 of JANIJG010007080.1, forward strand.
CTTCTGAACCCTCTCCCAGCACAGCATGCAGGTGCTAAATGATACTGGTGGGCACAGGTTACAAGCCAGTCTCTGCAGGCACCTTGTCATCGGCCAGGCTTCCGCTTCTTTTGAAGAAGCAGCATCCAAGAGGCAGGAGGGTTTGTGTTGCACCTTGCAGGGACGTGGCTCCCAGACTGGCCCACGGGACGGCCGGCCGCACCAACAGGCACATCTTTGTGCTTTCCATCCCACTAAAGCTGCTGGTGGTAACACAGCATTTAATCCATCCTTAAATAGCAACGGCATATTATGCCTTTGAAAACTCTTCTCCCTGCCATGACAAGTCCCTTCATCACAGGCATTTAGGTTGATTCTTACAGATGATCAAACAAAATCCTACAAAATAACTGTTTATTTGCTGTCAGCCAGCTCTGTATCAGAAGCAGCCTGGCCTATTAACAAGCCAGCCAGCGTCATTTGCTTCAGAGACCAGAGCCGAGATATCGGCGCTCAGGAAGAAGTACATAATTTGTCCAGATGCAGCGAGGAACCAAATGACTAATTCATGAAAGTGCGATTGATTTTGACGAATCAATGCATTACAGGATCCAGGGGAGGGGGGGAGGTGCCAGGCATTTTACAGGCGCAACTACAGGATCGCACTTTGATCTGAGAAACAAAGACAACCTTCTTCTGGATCAGAAGGAAAGTCCTGATTTTTTTTTTCCAGCCAAAAAGTGGCTTTACTCTTTTTAACAGACAAATATCCCCTGTCTGTACATTTCCCAGGGTCCAGATGCTGCAAATTCAACTCCCATGGGCAAACTCATTCAAATGAGCTAAAGCACCCGATTTTTTTAGAATGGTATCAGTGAGCAATATAGAATCTGCCCCCCGCTGGCAACAGAACCAGTTTCAATAGGGAAAAAATAGGCAAATCAGAACAAATAATGTCAGCTATTAACATAGTGCTGTCCCTAAATTGTTAAGTTGTAAAACAACCCGTTTCAGAAGGAAGCATCTGAAAAAAAAAAATACACATTTATAGCTTAACAGTGGAAAAAAAAAAACAAAACAATTTTCTACAGCATGGAAAGATAAATGAGAAATTCCCCCATTTAAGCAAAAAGGAACAAGAAAGTCTTTGCTTTCCCCATACTTCTATTAGAGGTAAGTAGGAAAGCAAATACATTCCTAGCCTCGAGTTCCCATCTCTCATTGTCTAATCAAATTTCATAATGGGCACTCCCTGGCTTTTCTCCCTCTTTTTGCAGATCACGAGCAGAACTGAGACACTGCCTGCTTAAAGCTAATTCAAAATCCCCTCTCTGCTGGGATACAAATACAGTGCTCTGTATATTAGGAGATGGAAAGCCTGCGGTGGGTGGCTGACTCCAAGGCTGATTTAACGTTTGCCATCAGGCAGAAATGCACATTCACAGTGCTACACTAAGACTAGCAAATTGCTCCCTGATTTCTATTCCCCAGGCACCAGCCCACAAGGAAAACCATTCATGGTTTTTTTCTCACTTCCATAGTAAAAAAGTATTGAAAGTAGTAGTAAACAAACTCTGATGCTCTGCACTGCACCTCCCATTGTGCCAACAACACGGGAAATCGTTAGCTTTGACCTTACGGAGGAAAGGACAGGAGAGGTGGATTTATCAAAAAAGATGTTTCAACTCCAAGCCTTAGCTCTTTAGGCCTTTGAATGGATTTTCATGACCCAACAAGGCTTTCAAATATCTGTGGCACTTAAAGAACACTCACCTTGGATGAAGGTGAGAGCAAGAGTCTACGCAGGCTTGGGGAGCATCTTCTCCTCTTGCAAAAGACAAGGCGGTCAAAATAGAAAATCAATCTCTGCTCTAAAGCATAATCATGATTTCAACCAAGACAGACGGCTGAGCAATTGAGTGCATGTATTTCAAAACCTGCCCTTTGATATCTCCTGATTATTTAACCTGGAGACTTGAAGGGAAGAAGTCAGAGAAAACCCTCATGCAATAAAAAGAAATAATTATTTTCTTATTCCTAGGCACACCAAACCCTTGCAGAAGGCTGAGGGACACGCATGGGTCAGAAAGCAAATCAGCAGATTCCCGTTTCTGAAGAAGAGTGCTTCAGGAGAGGCTCAGAAATGAACATCCTCTGTGTAACTCCTGCCCTTTCAGGGTCACCTCTTATTTCTTTTTTAATAAAATACACATTACCAAGATTAAAAATGTTCCTCAGGCTCCCAAATATCTCAGTCACCCCAAGAAAGTGGTCTGAATCACTCTGAAAATGAAACTGAAAATTAAATGCCTAGATCATTCGTCTCCTGGCAGTGCTCATCAGGCTGATGTTTTCAGTGGTGGCTTTTTCCCTCCCCACCTCTAGGAGTGAAGACCACAGGGACTCCCCAGAACAACCCTCAGCAGCACAGCCATGCCGGGCAAGCAGTGGGGGTGCACAGCAGCCGTGACCCGCTCCAACAGGTACTGCTCGAGCCCGGGAGCTGTTGGGTGTTCCTCCCCTCTGCCTGCCAGCAGCACAGTGTCTTTGAGGACATGCTGAATGCTGGTAGCAATCTCATGATGCAAGCTCCTACTTGACCTTTACAATTATCACACATACTGAGAGCTGACAGGCAACTGTTGGCTGCACTCACCGATTTGCAAAGCAAGATGTCCAAAGAATTGAAGCATGTTTTTCTCCAATTATTAAAAAAAAATCTAAAATCTATGCACAAACTACCTGAAATTGGAGCTGACAAAGAAAGCAGTACACTACTGAACCCTGATGTGACAGGCAGAAGTAACCATAATAAAGAACTGTTAGGAGGGGGTCATTTTAATTCTTCCCCATGATAGGATTGAAGGTCTGAATGAATGACTACATCAGGGTGAAACCCCAGCACCGCAGCAGGAACAGGGGTGGGAGAAAACAGAAAGATGCTGAAAAGAGAGATGTTGAGGAAAAGCCAGTGAAAGGACATAAGAGAACAGAACCATCTTTCCAGGAAGTGAAGAACACAACCAGCAGAATGAGCATTATGGACAGCTGCAGCCTTGGTGGGAATCATGCAGGGGGACTGGTGTGACCCACCAGAGCTACCCGTGTGTAGATACCTGCCATGCTGCTTCCCAGAGACAGACTGTACCCATCTTCCCTCCCCACTTGCACTTCATAATCCAAATAAATCCAGCTCTCACCCTCTGCCCAGGGCCGACTCTTTGCTTCCCCCCTCTACCTCTGCCCTGGCTCCCCTGCATGGCTGTCCCAGGCAATGAAAAGAAAGAAGTCATCACCTCCCTGCACATGAGGAGCAGGAACAGGCACCGAGTGACAGACAAGATGCACAAACATAACTCACTGCTGTGAAAGCAATTAATGGCACTCCTGAAACATTTTTCTCAGTAAGAGACATTCAAATTCAGCCAATCTGTCACAATCCTCCATTTGTCATTGTCATTTTTACCATTGTCACGTTATTTGATGCTATTAAGCAGACAAGAGCGAGTTGTATGAACAACTAAAATAAGCATAAGTTGATAAAATAAATTAGCTTAGAAATTTGTATACAGAGATATTAAGCAAAAAGCAAAATGATGTCAAGGTTGAAAGAATTAGGAATTGAATTTTAACCAGCCCACATGTTTATGGCTGATTTCCTGATGAATATTTTATTTTTAATAACCTTCCTATCACATTCACTAAAAGGTCTTACCAAGGATGGATCAGTAAACAAATCTGAGGGGGGGAAAAAAGCTGCTCTGAAACATGAAACACTTTCAAAGCTCAAAGTCCCTTGGGAGGAAGAGTCAAAAGGAACAAAGACAACTCTTAGCATGAAAAGGGAAGACACGGTATGACTAAATAAAAGGGTGATGTTTGATAGGTACAAATTGGATACGTTTCCTGCTTCATTCCTGCTGCTTAAAAATGTGAAGTCCATGTGCAGATTTTACTGAATGGGCAGGGGCTTAAGACTTGGGGCCAACTCTGAAATGGAAACCTTTCCACCAGTTCCTCCGTGCAAACATGTACTGGAGGGCTGGAGACACGCCGTGGGGCACATCACGGCTGATGGTGAGCGCCCTTCCTACTGCCATAGGGTGCGATGCTCTACAAGTCGGGAAGTCTCCCCACATACATTTATTACATCAAAAGATAATCTCTATTTTCACCTTCAAAAAGGGTAGGTAATTATAAATGCACTCTTTTTACTCAAATATTTTAAGCGCGTAATTGTTGCCCATGGGAGAGAGTTTAATTATTTCTGATGAACAGCCAAGACACAGAATCGGGAGAACATGACAGGAAGAGTGTGGAAAATGTGTTCCAGTGCTTAATTGTGTGGCTATCTTGCCTTTTCATCCTGAAAAACCAGGCATTGATTTTTTTTTCCCCCCCTCTCAATTGATTTCACACAATCTTCACTTTAGTAATACAAAGTGTATCCAACTGCAGAAGGATCACAGCTCCCTGGGCCAGGGTGTCTACGATTTCCCATCAGGAATAGGTAAATGACACATAGGTCTCCAAGCAGCTCAGCAGCAGGACACCTTGGGCTTGTCCACACAACACTGGTTTGAGCAGAGGAGCCACTTGTCCCCCCACACAATGCATTCAGCTGTGTAGCAGATGCAAGGGGCTGTGCAAAGCAAAATACCAACTGTTTACGACCTCAACAAAACAGGAACGCAAGTGCACAGCAAGGGACCTACACACTCAGGAGACAGGAGTTGCCTTGCCCCAACGGGACAGCAGCCCATCTGTAAGCAGAAAGGATCAGATGTGCTGGAAGAGGCACAAACCCATGACTTTTATGGAATATCTTCTCCACAAAAGTTTATAGTTACTTAATAAAATTAACTATTACTATCACTCATAATATTTCCTTCGGTTTCCTGCTCAGTAGCAAGCTCCTACAAGTATTATTTATGGCAAATGGCACTGGTTTATTCCTGTTCTTTAATGGAAAAAATATTTTGCATCAGTTGATCAGGTAGGTGATTCATGTGCAACAGAGAAGCCTCTAATGCATCTCCTGGGTGCAGTGGGTTTACCACACACTGTACACTTGAACCTAATCACGATGCATCATTTAAAGGCTGATTCTGCATTCATATATTAACGATGCCTACACAGAGGGTTGCAGGTGTATCAATGGCAGGAGAAAACCAGCCTATGTGAATGGGTACGTGATGCTAGATTATGATAAGTGAATGCAGTAGCAGGTTGGACTTGAAAAGACAAAAAGATCAAACACAAAATAGAGAAAATGCATCTCAGCACTCTCCCGTAGCAATCAGTTATCACAGCCATCCAGTGGGGAACGGCGCGGTTTGCAAATTTCCCCAGAGCAGCCATAAAAATAATGCAGAGAAAGCAAATCTCATCTATCCTCCCATGACTTGACATTGTCCTCTTCCAAAGAGGTATCCCAAAACACTATCTTTCACTAGTGCTGTCATGGCTTTCTTCCATCACATTTTGAAAGGACTTCTCCTGCTCTGAAGAAAAATAGTGAAATTAGAAGAACCATGATGGTAGACAGCTGATGAAGGAGGCAGAATGCACCCTTCCACTGATGCTGTTTCCTTAGGGACAGCCCATGGTGCAGGTGACAGAGGACCACGATGGAGGAGGGAGCCTGAAGATGAAGCGGTGCCTTGGCTGCTCTCCCGCAGACAAAGCAGCAGCAGCAGAACAGAGGCAGGAGTTACTGCAAGCAGAGTGTGGGACCAGCCCTAACCCTCATCAACTCTACCATCCACCAATACTTCCCTTTCTGTGGGGAAAATGCCTAAGACACAGTGAAGCCCAGCACAGAAAAACAAATAAAATCTGCTAAGTACACTTGTGACAAGGCTGGGTCTGTAAGAAATGCCTCAAATTGCTTGGAGATTGCTGCATGCTACATGTCCTGCCTTCAAAAAGCCATGGAAACTCAGGAAAACTCCAGCCCTCCACGGAGGGATCAGGAGCAATACCTGTAGTCTTAAGAAGTCATTTGCACATCCTAAATTACAAAGGGGAAACAATTCACCAGCCCTTCCAGACCAAAGCAGGCCTATGTTGTTTGCCAAATTCATGGGAATAATAATTCTCAAAAGGTCTAAGCTGTATGCATTGGGCTAAAAACAGTAAGGACAGTTGATACATGAATTGGAGTAACTTGGGAAAATACGGGTAAACTGAAATTACAGCAACTCTAAGAACAATTGTGTATCCTCTCAATGAAAACCCAGGTCAAATTTGTTAGTCCACCCCTGTGGTCAAAAAACCAACTGTGAGATTCATTTTTGTTGGTTTGTTCGTGTTCTTATCAAAGATAATACCTGACTTGCAAGCTCTCTCACTGCTCAACAGATCATTCCACTTAACGAAGTATCCAGATAAATACTCACAACCTGCTGATGAAAAGAGCCATGGGAGTACAAAGCGTGGCGAGCATGAGCTGTGGTTTCTCCATCCTGCAGAACCCACAGGTTCATTAGCACCTGGCCCCTCAGCAGAGAACAAGAGCTCGCTCGCTACTCTCTCACCAGCCATCTGCAACTAAAAATATCAGTTTGGGGGCTTTGATGGTCGCTTTGAACTAACAATTGCCCAGAACTGTTGTTTCCCTTTATCTCTACCTCTTCCAAAAAAAATTATTCTCAAGGCTTCCTGAGCATAAGCCTAATTTAATGAGGCACCTGTTACACAGAAAATCCTGCATCCTTTACTGTCATACAAAGAGGTTTTGCATCCTTTAAAAAAATAGCCAAAATAATATTATTGGCCTGCATTTGATCTCTGCTTTTTTTTTTTTCCTTAAATTTCAGTGGTTTTTCCCCCCTGTTGAGTTGGGGTTTTTTTCTTCTATATTCCAAAACCCTTCAGATGAGCGCTGGGATATGGCATCAGCCGGGAAGCACCGCAGAAAGCGCGGATCACGTACGAATAAACTCTCTGCGAGGAGAAAGATTCGGCCACCTGAGCTGGGAACTGAGCGTGTTAAGCATACGGCTTTGCACTTCTTCCTCTTCCTTTTCATCCGGGTGATTTGTCACCCAGTTTGCACTTTGTGCAGCTTTATGGAGTAACAAATCCAGGCTACAACTATTTATTCTTGGCGTTAGAGAAATACAGAGTATAGGTAAAAGACCAGTATATCATTTTGACCACCTACCTGCCAATATAAAATTAGTTTTTGCAGTGTATATTTTAATATTTCCTCCCATCTGACTATGCCATGTCCTATGAAATGTGATTCATCCTGTCACATCCTATGCACTGTGATGAAAAGCTGCCAAATACACCCCAAATTTATATTTATTTTTCATATTGGCACACTTGATTGCAAACTTAGGCCTAATTTGTTTCCTACTCTTGCCCTCTCAGTATATTATTTCAGTGCCAGGTCTGTGCTCCCACTGAGCTCTCCTAAGCTATATTTACACCTGCATTCCTCTTTTCAAGGTGAAGGCATTTTGTTATTTTTTCCCCCCACATATTTCTTATTTCTCTCTTCTTTATTATCTGCACATCTTCTCAAACTGAGATCATTAATTTGCACACTTATTCCTTCTCCCAGCTCATTAATGAAGAGGTTAAATAAAACCAGACCTAACACCTTTCCAGAAAACCCCATTAGGTACCTCTCCTGACAGCAATACTCGGCTATCCATCATTCTGCTTCTGTTGCGCAGTCTCTTGGCCACGCTTCACACTGCAAGCCTCTCTAAACTAATTTGTCAAATAGATTTCTTGAAATGCGATATCAAATGCTTTGGAAAAATTCAAATTTATGACATTAATTGCATTATCTGCTGCCAAAAGAGATGGTGATTCCATTTTAAACCACCGTGCGCTTTCTTAGTGGGATTTACTCTTTACAAACTTGTATTCTTTATTGCACTTAGTTTCATTAGCTTTCTATCACCAGTGATTTTAGCTCCATTTATTTTACTGATGATAGAAGTTATTTTTCAAATGGAACTGCCAGAATCACTTTACACACTGTTTTCAAAGTGATAGCCTATTAGGTTTTCACCAGGTAACCCGAATTCCTCCCATTTTATCAGCCCCACTTTAAGATAATCTGTTTGGTTTACACAGGGACTGCTAATTAAATCCCTGCAGGTAAAGTTCATTCCTCTGCAGAAGACCACTGTAAGCGTGCTTACCTTTAAAGTTCTGTTTCACATAAGAAGAAAGGATTTTTTTAGAGAAATCCAAGAAGAAAGAGAGCAGTCAGTTGAGGGTGTAGGGCTGCAGCAGGCACATGTCCTGCCACCCCAACCCAAGGGTGTTGTCTTGCATCATTCGGTTGAAAATCCCACTTAATGCCAACTTAGACATATTGTCACACTTTTAGCACCCCCCCCTAGACTCTCTCCATTACTTTCACCACACAGACATCCCGTTGGCTTGCCCTGGCCACTGCTTCAGAAGGTGCTAATTAGATCAAAGCTTGTAACATTGCACCTCTAAACGTTAGACAAGCCCATCAGCTCTTCCACTGCTGCTTCACTGCAGAGTCGCCAGTTTAACACCCTGGGCCCTGCAATTCCACAGCATCCAGCCTTCCTGAGCTGCAAAGGTTTGAGCAGGGCTCTCACCATGCTCATCCCCACCCTTCATCACTGTCATCCACATTTACTGCCTTCCTAGCACATTCTTAGATGCCAGAGATAACACCAAATATTGCCCCATCAAAACCAAAAGGCTACCAAGGCTAATTCCCTGAAGCCAGAAACTAAACTTCCTCTTCACCACAGAAATATTTAGAAATTATTTTAGCACCTTAACTGTTTGAATTACTATTTAAATAGACCCTTCCCTTCAGTTATTACAGGCCTGCTCTCCTTCAACTTCCTTTATAGATTTTTTTCCTAAGGTAGATTCTTTTTTTTTTGCTGACTCTAACTCCAGCTTTGTCCTTTTGCATTTAATTCAGCTCCGTATTCTTCTTTCACTCCTTCAGCCATTTCAGCACACACTTTTAGCTGCAGTCTGAGAACTCCCTCTTTAAGGCACAGCAAACACTGATTGTTCCATATATGCCTTCCAGCCATCCCACTTTACCTCCTAAAACTTTCTTAATTCTTCAAAATATGGTTTCCCAAACCCTTTGTATCGCAGCTTTCTGTGAAGCTAATGTATTGCTTCCTTCTTTTATCTCTGGTTTTCATTTTCATCCCTATTGTGTGAGTGTTTGTGGTTGAGCAAACCCATCTTGTACAATTTCCCAGCTGTATCTACAAAGGCATTGAACTTGATAGAGACACAGCACAGTCCATGGTCATTATTAACCCATTAGCTTGTAACTGATTCACCTCCTCCTTCTCCTGAGTCTTGCCTGCCTGCTCCACCCACGTTTAGATGGATAAGTGGGATGCAGCATATAGCACACCTAGCTCTTCTCACAGTGTGGAAAGCACCCCAGAAATAGTTATGAGCCTGTGATGGAATTAAGTGTAAATATAATTAATACAGATGAGAAAGTACAGTGAGAATATGAAGATCTAGGTAAAGAGGAGCATAAAAGTCAGAATTACAGAAGCATCTGGCCAAGGCATCAAGAAATTGTACTAAGAGTTTTCCTAAGCAGCATATAAAACTAGCAACTTCCTTTTTGTCTGTCCTGGTTTCACTGGGACAGAATCCCAGGCCTGGGAGTCAGGGCAGCTGCCCCTTGCTGGCTACAGGTGTTTCTCAAACCAGAAACAGCAGGTCTCCACACAGACCTTCCACCAAGCTGTAGCCTGGTCCAGGACCCCCAGGGATTTTGGCAGAAACTACCACTGATGAGTACTGCTGGACTGACCTCCCTCACAGCTAAACGTAAGGGGCAAGTGAGAGAGTCACAACCACAGTAAATTTTGGATGCAGAGACTGGGTGCAAATGAATCCTTCCCAGGAGCTAGAGGTAGTTCACAGCCCAGGGAAAGCAGAGGCTACCTGGCAGTATAGATTTCAGCCATCACTTTCATAACACTAGAAGAGGCTGCCCAGAGAAGTTGGGGAATCTCCTTCTTTGGAAAGATTCCCAACCTGCCTGGACACTGCGCTGCTGGGCCCCCTGCTCTGGGTGACCCTGCTGGGTGGAGCAGGGGGGTGGCACCAGAGCATC
>JANIJG010007080.1:130958-192288 GCA_024611175.1 Megaceryle torquata
CCCCCTGCTCTGGGTGACCCTGCTGGATGGAGCAGGGGGGTGGCACCAGAGCATCTCCAGAGGTCCTTTCCAACCCCTGCGCTCTGGGATAGCTATGTGTGCATGCAGGAAGGCTGATGCAATTTCAACTCTCCCCACAGTTACTCTTTGGGCAACAGAGAAATAACTTGGGTAGTTCAGAAAATTCTGTATTCTTACAAGCAGAGCTGTTCTGCTCCCAATCTGTAAACCCTACATCAACACACCCATGCCAAGCACATGGGGAGGAGGTGGGACCCCCCAAACCCTATGCACTGGATTCCTGCTTGCTTTTCAGGGTGGGCTACGTTGTAGCTAAAAACTGAATTACTGACAAAATCCAAAAGAAAAAGGATTTAGCTAAAACACAAATAACCTTTTACTCCTAATTTGTTCTTCAATTTTACACTCCTCCTACACTCATCTGGAAGTCCCTCAATAAATAATAATCTCATAGTGCCAGAACAGATCTACATGTTTCCTCCCCTACCAATGACAGTGAGCACTCTGAAGAATCTCATTTTTTCCAGCAATCACTCTGAACAGCAATTTTATGCTTCCCTTCTCTCCTAACCCCTGCCAACACAACTGGAATGGAAGCAGTTTGCTCCCTTTTAATTTGGTATTGTCGAACAACGTTGTTTCTTGTGAAAATCTGTTGACATTATACAGAGCTCAGATATGAGGTCTCATTGTTGCTCAACCACTTCTGTTTGGTTTTAGAGCTTCCTAGCCACATCTTAAGAATCTGTGACAGAAAAGCTTAAAGCACAGATAAGTTTTATTCAGCAAATTCTTTTTAGGCACCATTAAAAAGAAGAGGAACATCCAAGAAGCATCAATTCTTTTGGCTCGACAGCTATGCCAAGGAAGTTTTTTCACATCTATTCTCTTATCCTTCTTGCAACAGGAGAGTGATATTATCTCCGAAAGAAACATTTAATACCCCTGGGTATGTAAAATACTGTTTTAAGAGTCTGACTCCTACAGAAGGACAGAAGAGAAATTTATCAGTGATGACTCAGTGATTTACATACTACTGTGTGGTGTTCAGATGATCTACTGATGAGTTCATTCAGATGTGCATATTAAAACAAATTAACAGAAGAATCATATTTAATTATCCTAGGGATAAGTACTTACATTTATACATCCCTTTATTTTTATTTGTGATGGCTCAAGCACATTTGTGAAAAGAAGATGCTGCCTAACAAGGCACCAAAGCTAAGAGGTTAAAAGTAGATTAAAAAATAGCAGGGGAAGAAATTGCTCTTTCTTGTAGTAGTTGTCTACTGGGTAATAAACACTGCAGAATTTATGCCATTTTGGAAAAAATACTGCAGAAAACAAAATATTGCAGGTTTAAGTATCTTAATTATGGAAATTTCACATTCAATGAACTCTTGCCAAAATAAACTGTGCACATTATCTAAAAAGCAAATGTTAATTAAAGCTGTATCTTGATAGCCCTTCCTGGCTCACACGGCATCTTGCACGTGTGAGATTAAACAAGGTACTTCAGCTGCAATCAGTCCTCCAGCAAGGGGTTTCACTTCATTTTTTTTGATGTATGTAGGACCAAAAGAAGTCAACATGCACTGATGGCCCTTAGCAGCACCTCATCTTTTTGCCTCTAACATTTGGAATCCGCAGTACATATTTCACAAACTCTATTACAGCTGAGAATAGTTTCCTGCAAAACTCCACAATAAACAAAAGACTAAGTTCCAAACATTAATTAGCAGCTTAACACAAAGATATCCACTTATCATTGTGCCCAGTGCACACAATAATTAAAGCCATAAAGAAAAGAGGCCACATTAATATTTCTGTACTCGAGGCACTGAGGAGGGATGGTTATGGGTTACTGAACAGGCCAACTTCTTATCCAGCTTCAGACAGGACTCAGAGAAGTCACTTATCTTCTCTACAGCCATTTCAGTGGCTTACAGGAGAACATTAAAACATCTCTGAGTAAGGAGAGGGATGGGCCACTGCCTAGGTTCTCACCCAAGACCTTGGGGGAGAGGTCCAATGCTGTGTTCTGCACCCACCTCCTAAGTTTGTTTCTTCACAGAGATACTTCAAAAGCAGCTGTAATGGGCAATGCATAAAAGCACAAGCGAAGCGTCGCTCTAATGGCAGAATCCTGCAGCAATAAAAGTGCAGGTACATGGGCTTATTAGGGTAGATAAAAATGCATCCAGGGATGCTGGAAGTGCCTTTACAGTCTGCAGTAAAGCCTGATGTACCATGCTGCTACTGCTCCAGCCACCCCAGCTACGGCAGTTCAGGAGGTAGGGATGGACCTCCTGACAAAGTCAGGAACTTTTCCTTCCATATCCCTAGCCTAGGTTCATACCTCCTGACCTAACACACTTGAATGAGGTCTGAAAGGTGGGAGCTCAGCAGAAAGAGCAATCATCCATCCACTGAATCCCCAAAGCAGGGTCTGTTCCTCTTCGTAATGTGTAGAGGAAATTTGGCCAACCATGCTCCTACCTTGAGTGTCTTGGGCAGGTGAGGCATTCAGTTATGGGTTGAATCTGCCTCCTTCCTCCCCAGCAAGAGAGCTGCACCATCTTCCTCCAAATGCTTTTGGAGAAGGAAGGCAAGCAAGACTTTGAGGAACTTGTGCATAAAAAGAGGCTACATTATTGCCTATAGTCAATAGCCAGCAAGAAATGAAGAGTTTATCAAAACACAGTTACCAAAGCAAGGCTCCTTTACGCCTTCCTAACGAAGCTAAAGGCAAACATAGCACGCTATGTTAACATATTCATGCTGGTAAAAAAGGAGTACATTTTCTCAGCATAAGGCAGCACATATATTAGTAGGAGCATCGTCATAAAGCTGTGGCCAAATCCTCCGCAACCATAAGGCTTAAAGCATCCTCGATACCATCTCAGTTCTGTCTGATTCACAAAAAGCTTCCTGGTAAATACATACAAACAGACATAACCTCAAATGCTTCACAGCCAACTTCTCAATCAGTTCATTTTGGAAAGAAGCTGCTGGAGTTCACCTACAGTTACAGACTTTTGGAGTTGAGCTCCAGTGGTGATGACACAGCGGCTGCAGCCCTTCACACCCGGCCAGGTTCTTGGCTCTGGGGTACACCATTTTTCTCCTAACATGAATTAAAGCAGACTGTGTACAATAAACTGAATATTTCAGTACGAGGGTTATTCAAAGGTCAGGCCAGAGATTCTGTACATCCAATTGCCTGCCCTCTTGCCAAGCTTGTCACTATTTCAGTTCCTAAGCTGGTTTCTCCTGAGCAATTTTTTCCACATGGATTTGCATAAAGACTACTAAGAAACTGCAGAGAGGGTCTAACCATGCTTTACAGCTATTTCCCAAATGTCACTTTTTCCATAGCTTATGAAGACTCTTTAAAGCTACATCTGGAAAGGGTGCCATGGAGTGAAAAAAAAATCTCTCCAGGTTCATTTGTCTGGGTGTATCAGTCAATACAGACTGAGCAGCTTATGAAACACTGAGCAAAGCCAACAAGTTAGGCACCTGGGAACCCAGAGTCATTTTCCAAATTGCTTAACTGAATCTTCAAGCATCTAAACACCTTTTAAACTCTAGTCCAGGGTGTCTTAAATGTTCCAAACATCTTCCCGAGACACAAAAATGCTTTTATTTCTTATTTTTTTAAATCTCAGAGAAAGCTGTAGCTGAATGGGTTCAAACCAAGGTGTTCCATGTCCTAGGGAAGTTTTTTAATCCCTGGCCTCCCCATGGAAGCTGGTCCAGAGCCTCTCTCAGGAACTGTGTTAAAAATATTAGCCCTGCAGCCTTCTGTGGGAACGTCAGCTTGTAAGAGAAATACTGAGCACAGAGCTTGAACTCAGGACTCCCACACGCCAATGAATCACACAGCCACTACATCACAAAGCTGACCCTACTTTATTTGATCTTAAGAGATGTTCCTAAATCTTGCCTCTTTCTGTGGTCAAGGGATAGAATTTAGTCACTAGTAAGCTATTCACATTTCATACCTTAGGACATCAAAGTATGAAGGATGTTTTTCCATTTTCTCCACTTAAGCTCATTAAAAGAAATATTTTAAAGAGCATTATTCCCTGAAGTTAACTGGACACAAAAATCTGCAAAAACCTTTCTCTCTTTTGGCTTTGGGTCAACACTGAACACAGACACAATATGTTTCTTTGACATGTCACAGAATTACACATCCATCACTTAAACTCCAAATGGCTGAAATACCGCCTGAGACAAAAGGAACCTCACAGCCCATTTGGCTAAGGGATGCTTTAGGGAAAATGCATCCTAATGTAGGAGGATTTGCATTCCACTGAATTTTTATTATTTTTTTTCCCCCCACAAGCTGTCCTTCCCCTAGTAGTAAAACGCTGTAAACTGCAAAAGCATGGTGATACTCCACCACTACAAGCTTTAGGTTACTTTCACTGATGCTCCTGCACCAGTGCCCAGGCCTGATGAGCTGCTTCCACTCCAAGTCCTCGGGTCAGCCCCATCCTCATAACACCGCATCTAATTTCAAATCCCAAAGCACTGACATTTGCTCCTGAAGGCAGCTGAAAAGCCGTATCTTTCCCACTAGAGTAAAAAGCATCAGCATCTTGAGAAGTTGCAGCAATATTATTAGTGGATTTAAACAACCAACACAGAAGCTTGCAGCATCAGAAGGGCTGACACGGCTGCATATATAACCATGATGCTGCTGATAGTCATTTCTATCTGTATGTGGAGTGCAAGCTCCACAGACTCAGAAAAGCAACACAAGATGAAGTGTATTTTAGTGAGGTGAGAGGCATGAAGCTTGGTTTTGTTTGGTCCAGGGTCAGTGCATGGGGATGGGACTGAAAAAGACCAGGATCCAACTGCTGTCAGGGTGCTTTGACTTATGTGTAAGATCATTCCTCTCTCCTTGTTTCTCATCTCATCTTTGTCCATCTTACTTGCTCAGACTGACAGCTCTGGGGACAGGCTGGTATATTAATGAGCTGCTGCAGTGGTTATAATCAGCTCAGTGAAGGTTCCATTTTCAGATGAATCTCACAGGCACTCCTGTAACAAGCACTGGCAGTTACAACTACCCCATTAAGTCCCCCCAAACACAGATTGCAGGTGTGGTCATGTAGCCACTTAGACACCTAAATGGCTACCTCAGCATGCAAAGAAGGGTTATTGCAATTCGTGTGCTTCACACCATTTCCTTTACTTGTTACTACAGGTGCCTAAGGCTCTGCCATAAAAATAAGGAAAGGAAAAGAGAAGCAATGAGATCAAGATACACCTTGATTTGGTTGCAGAAAAAGAGTTCATTACTGCTGAAGTAGAGTGGATTTATCAGGTATTTAAAGGGTGGCTGCAACAATGATGATGGACACTCCCTTTTTACATGAAGGCAGATGGAAAAGATAAAGGGTAACAGGTACCAGCTACTCCTAGGGAGATAATGATAGGACCCAAGAGGAAATTTTTTCACACTGACAAAAACTAGTCCCAGGGAAGTGGTGGAGTCCCCAAAACCGGACATTTTTAAGATTCAGCTGCACAGGTTGCTGGGCCATCTTGTCTAGACCATGCTTTTGCCAAAGCAGGGACCAGATGATTCTTGAGGCCCCTTCCAACCTTGGATTCTATGATGCTTTCGCTTCTAGATGTGGACTGGCTATGCAGTACAAAACAGCTATGTGTGGAAAGCTAACACAACAGTCCCCACATCTCAAAAGACATCCCAGAAGTTTAAGCTCATCCAGAAGCCCCTCTGGCTGGTAACTTCAGACTGCTGCTCTCAGGACCATACTCCATCACATCCTAACAAACATCCTGCTTGAAGACAGCAGAGGAGACTAGTACGTATTTGTCTAAAGCAAGTCCTCTTGCCAAATGACACACACACCACCTTTTCCCCCAGCACAGCCCACAGGAAAGGTTGCACACCCAAAGCTGGTGGCTGAAGGAGCAGGCCTGGATGGCTTCTGGAGCCAGACAAGGTTTTGAAACATGGATTTCTATGTTCCTTCTGCAGCAAGGCTCAGGTTATCCACACCACACTGAACACACAGCTCATTTATCTGGAGGGGCTTTGTTCAGCTAGGTATCAGACTCCCAGCTCGAACACAATGTTTAACTCCTCCAAGATACACTACTATACATTTAGATACCAATCACACAAGCCATCATTTTAGATGCCTAAGAAAGTAAAATTAAATACCACGGGGATTATATCAGAAACCAGGTTTAGCTAGTATTTCAGCTCTGGGTCATTATTTCATATGTATATATCAAAGGAATGTGAATATGGAATAGGCTGAGAAGCAGACTACAAATGCAAATGCCAAAATACTAGAAGACTAATAGACTATTTTTAAGGGAAGGGAATAGGCTGAAAATATAGGAGAAAGTTGCAGAAATAAATCAAAGGTGAGCAGATGCACTTGGCCAAATGGCTTTTTCCTGCATAGTATAGTGATTTGTTTTATCCTTCCGTTTCCCGAATCCAGTCAATAAGACCACATTAAAAATGCATGGGCCAATTTGATGTATAAAACACCAAGTTCTTCAGAAGAGCTGGAGCATTTGGAAGGGTGCAAGCACAACAATACTTATGTACAGAAAAGAAGAACAGAGGTTCGGAGAGGGAAATACTTGTCAGACAACAAATTCCCCATGTAGCAAAAATAATAAATCCCTCTTCTTTGGGAAAAAAAAAACCCCACAGTGGTTTTTATCAATAGAAGCTGCCACACTCCCACAAGACACCCACGGGGGGCAGGAAGAGTAATAGCACCTACAAGAAGAGAGCAGCCTGTATTTTTACCACTTCTCTACTATCTGTATTTTAGGACTCTTATTGATGCAGGTTGGACATCACCAGTGGCTTTCAGGAAAGCTGGCAGACAATGAATTTTCATCAGAAAACAAAGCTGATGTTTTCCAATTTTCTGTCTGGACAAAGAGACAAAAACCACTTCATTTGGAGGGAGCTCCAGCTGAGTCGGGGTGTTTCAGCAGTCGGTCTCTGCTGACACAGTTCCACAGTTGGG
Organism: Megaceryle torquata; assembly: GCA_024611175.1. Classification (NCBI taxonomy): domain Eukaryota; kingdom Metazoa; phylum Chordata; class Aves; order Coraciiformes; family Cerylidae; genus Megaceryle; species Megaceryle torquata. The sequence goes on from JANIJG010007080.1 coordinate 138,023, forward strand.
TTCATTTGGTGGCAGCAATTGGCACTGGGAGTTCTTTGGGAGTGTCCTGCCTCCGCACCCCGCTGTGAGCCATGCTCTTCCCCATGCAGCGATTCACCCCTTCTGCCTCCTGCAGCCTCTCCCAATCTATGGAGCTGCACAAGCTGTCCACAGAAAGAGGCAGTTCCGAGCCTTCCTGAGGGTAAACCAAGGACACTGACCCCGCTGCAGGGTTCTCCTAACCCTTTTCCAGGTAAGTCCCACTGTTTCAGGGTCTCAGCAGGTTGCCAGTAAATCACAGAAGGACCCCTTGCTCTGCAGCACACATGAGTTACCCCAAATTAGTTTCCAAGAGGCCAGCTCTGTTGGAAAAGGGCATTACAAGTGCCTTTAGTGTGGTGCATTAAACAAAGTTTGCCCACAGTAGCTGGGCTTGGCAGGATTCAGGCAAGACCCAGCCCAGGCACCAGCCTGCTGCCAGCCGCACCCATCCCGAGGGAGCTGGGGATTTGCCAAGTCCTCTGGTTGGACATTTGAGAGGGTTTTTAAGAACTCTACCACACAGGCCTTCAGGCTGAGGGATAAATCAAGAGAAGGCATCTCCCTTCACAAACCAAGTCTATTGTCCAAGGAGAGGGGGAAGGAAAGAGAGGGGGACGGAGGCAACAAGACTTGAGCTCTCTTCATAAAACCTGTCAGAAGACACAGGGCTGATTTGCAGCTCTGCTTTCACCCTGAGACGCCTGCAGCCAGCAAGCGCTGCACAGAAAGGTCTTCCCCATCAGGAAGGCAAAGAACACATTGTGACACAGTAAAACATTGACATTAAATTTAACAACAGAGGAAAACAACTTCTGAGAGCTTCTCCTGCAGCAGCGAGAGGTTTGTGCTGCTATAGGAACATCTGAATTTGCATGCGGTGTAAACACACAGGCACACACATCCACACCCCGCTCCCGTTCGCGCCGAGGGTGTTCAGCAAATAGCACATGTTCTCCCCCTCCCTTCCACGTCGCCCGAGTCGCGGCAGCGCCGGGGCCCTGCAAATGGCTGGAAGGAAGCAGGGCTGTCATCCAGCCGCTCCGCAATCACAATCCGCTGGGACGAGACTGTTCCAAACTGTTGTTGGGGACCATTCAAGCGGCAAAACATTAAATGTTTCTATTATTTAGAGCATGCAGCTGGTTAAACTGAACAGCCTAGCAGGCTAATGGGAACACAGGAGTAACCAGGTCAGCCAAAGAAGGTGTGAGCATAGGTATAGATGAGGACATGTATTGCTTGCTGTTTCTTATATCCAGTGTAGATTTAGGAATAAATAGCCTGTGTTGTAGCACCTTCCACCACTAAGACCCGTACAAGGCACTGATTAACTTTTTTCATCCTGCTGGGGAATGCAAGGATCTTGAGGAAGGTCATACAGGAGAAAAGCTGCACATAAAAGGAAAATAAAACCCAAGAGCCTTCATGTAGCTTTAGTGGACCAGCCATGCAAAGGCCTCCTGGATTTAGGGTCTCCAATGCTTTGCAGAAGGGGCGTACAAAGAACAGCTGAGGATGGAAATGCATTACTCATGCATTGTGGAGTGACTGCTGGAGCATTGCTCTGGATCAGAAATCATTCCCAGTACAAGTCCAATGTTTCCATATTATTTTTCATCTCTTTGGAAGCTATTTCCACCATCTGGAATTATACCATCCATCCTAGATCCCCCTCCTCAGCATCTTCTCTCTAGGCAGAATCATGAGGTGCTTCATACCAATTAAGAGATTATCATCTTAGAGACTCTCACACTGTTTTGCAAACCAGCCTGTAAACTATCCTAATATTTAGGGTGGCAAAGAGGAAAAATGAAAGCAAGCAAGCAGAGGCATTCTGATAATGCCAGGACTAATTGCTCAGTTACATACTGTTTGGTTTGAGAAACAGTCTGACAAAAAATAGAAAACAAAACCATAAACGCACAAGTGGAAGCCTTCAAACTTCAGGTACTGAAAGAGTGGGAGGACAAAGCTCAGGATATGGCAGCAGCCAGAATGAGCAAGGGGCACAGCAGGTATTTCATATGTTGTTTTTACATCTAATTGCCCTGGGTTTATGGCACCTTCAGTGCAAGTGCTCGGGCACAGCGCTGCAGGAGACTCAGCCTTAGCAGAGCGGATGAGCTGCCTCCTCCCCCCCTCCCATCCATGGTGAAATCCATTATTCTGTTAAAATTTTACCTGACTGTGACTACCAACAGAGCGAGGTAGATTTGCCCTATGTTTGGGGTATTTTTTTTACATTACAAATTGAGTTCTGCCATAGATCCATGTTCTGATATGCCACAAAAAAAAATGTTGGCATTCAGCTTCAGCCCAGTTAAGAACTCTTCCCCATTTTGAGACTTTCAGGGCAGAACAATTTTCAAAAAAGTGTTTCAAATGCTTTATATTTTAGTAGTCCACTTGGAAATGAGATATTTAGACATAACTCCCCCATGTTTGTTTTATATTAAATAATGGCAAATTCAACCAATTTCACAAAAATCTTTGTTTTACCTGCAGGTCTCAAGAGGGTATGCTTTGTCAAAGTTCCTGCAGTGAAATTTACTTGAAATGAGTTAATACAGCCTATGAGATTTGGGCTAGCACACCAACACAAGCTCCACCCCTTCCCAGTTCCACAGACTAACCTCACACAGTATAGCAGCCATCACCTCAGGAAAGCGAGACGTTTTCACTCCCATTCTAACCATTCACTCCCCTCCATGGCACGTTGTTTTCCAGCTCATTATTTTCACAATCTGCTGTGTATTCTTGGCTCATTCAAGTTTTGTTTGTTTACCTGAGCAGATGTGCAAGACCTATTTCTGCTAAATCAAACTTCCAATACAGATTCTGTTTATCCCCCCCCCCTTAAGGTTCAGCTACATATCACGCTGGATTTTATGGCCTTGAAATCAGCTTTCAAAAGAGATGCAACATGGACCCCTGTTGATAATTAGCCTTGAGTTTGGAAGTGTTGGAGAATGAGGAGGTTATGTTCCCCACCAGCAAGCTACAAAGGCAGACTGGCAGTCTGACACCGCCTCGCTCTCCCTCTGATGGCAGAAAACCCACAGCTCTGAGAAGCAAGAAACATAATTAGAAATTGGTTCTTCCCGCATTTTTTTTTTTTAAAGAGGAAGAGTTCTGAAGTAATCTCGATACAACTCCAATTTTTGTGCATTACCCTAATAGGATATCCAGATCCCTCTCCCAAGGGCTCAGATAAGTACTAACGTGCACTAAAATCCCCTTCACATTTCCCCAGTGAAATTCCTCACGCTGCGGGTGGCAGTGACCAGTGGAAGAAGTCCATTTGGAAGCAAATGACTCCCACCCAAGGTGGGAGCTGCCTCCTGACCGCCCTCGTTTATAGCAAGGGGAAAACAGCAGAAGAGAAACGTTTCTGGAAGGTCTAATCCATAGCTGTAATCCATAGGTAACGCAATGGGAACAGAACGTAGTAACTAATTACATTTGGAGTGTGTGTGCAGTGCACTTTATTGACTAGACCTCTTAAATTGGTATTTATGTTATTGCTGTCTGGAAGCCCGAGGCCACCTTTGAGTGATATTAGTAAATGAGATAAATAGAAATTATTTTACAGTTACTGATCTGGTTACTGACATACATGTTTCTTGTTTGTAAATGTCAATTTATTAGCATATGAAGGATAAACTCCTATAATTACTTAACCTCATTTTCTGATAAAATCATTAAAAAGAACAAAGTAAAAAGCCAACATAAGCACATGTTTTCACAACCTCTGAATCTGTTGCAAGGCTGCTTTGGAAAATACATAAACCAAAGCTGACACTATACTTGATCTCAGCCAAAAAGCCTAATAGCAATATTATAGCCCATAATGTTTTACATCTGACAGCATAAAGATCCTGTTTGTACATCTATCAATTATTTATTACCTTAGTAAAAAATTACTACTCGCACAACCACACCTCAACCTCAGCAGTCGCATCCCAGGGGCAAACCTGCCAGCCAGGGATGGCAAAACTGGAAACCACTCAGCCTACGGAATAATTTCCCAGTCAGAGGAGGTTTTCTTTACTTAGGCTGATTTGCAGTCAGGCTGCTACACCAGACTTTGAGAAATCTTGAAAGTCAGCACCGCCCTAATAAGAGAGGGTTGGAGAGTCAACCAAAGAAACCATCTATTGTCCCTTGTCTCAGGAGCTTTAGCACTGCTCACAGTTACCTGATCTTCCCTCTATTGCATGTTGCATAAACCGTTATTTTGATCTGAGAAGGTGGATAATCCCTGTACCTAAGAGCTACTGGCAAGTATAAGAGTAATTCAAATCTTTAAATCACAGGCATCTGCTGCAGCTCTTGCATACTTTAGCATTCATAGGTGGCTTTTACCATGCAAGATGGACAGCCCAGCGTTGCACCCTGCAGTTAACAGGTTTTTCAGCTGTAAAACACTCTTATTCATTCCAGCCTTCATTGAGCTCTCTGAAAGTTGCCGCTTTCTGTGCCATTCTCTGTGTCCTAACCTTCCAAACATAGACTTGGGTAATTTCGGAATATTTAACACGGGCAGAATTCAGTTCTATGTGGATCTATCAGGATCTATTTCACTTTCAAGTGTGGAGGAACCGCTCACTGCCTGTTCAAGACCCCTGAAAACGGACACGCACCGGGCTTTGCGCACGAGGGAAACGTGAGGAGTGGCACGGCTCTCGCTCAGCGAGTGATGCCAAATGGGGAGAACAGAGACAGAGCCACTTCACAAGGGTATCAGAAAGCTCTGTAATGGGCCCCACATCAGCAAGTGAAATCAGAGGGTCCAAAGAGCAAAACTAATGACAGAAACACACAATTGTGCCCCAAGGTTACATAGATGAAAAGTAAGAATCGTCCTGCTTTCTGAAAGTTTTCTCCTTGATATTGCAGAAATCCTGATCATTTTACACAACCCCTGGATGCTGCTGACAGAGGAGCAGCACACAGGAAGGTTGTCTGCATCTTGGATCCTCTTCCCTCCGTGATGCCTTGTCTTTGTAAGTAAAAACTAAACCAGCAGCTGTGGAATAAAGGTGTAATATGCAGAAAAGATATTTAAAGATAAACATCTGGTGCTTTTTTTACCAGAAGAGATCTGAAAGTATCTTCTGAAGGTAAAAGAATAATGAATTATCAGTAGGCAATGTGGGTGGAATCACTTGGATTCCTTCTGGCTGCCAGCAACTACTGCAGTCCCACAAACACTCTGTAGCTACAGTACAGGAATGGAGAGACCCTGTACATCTCCTACTGATTTATAGATTAAAACCCTGCTTGGAAGAAGCTACCTACCAAGACATGTTCAAGTCCTGATTCAACTGCTGCTGAAATCAGAAGGAGTCCTGCCACTGATCCTAGCAGCACTCTGATCACATTTCCCACAGAGAGTTATCCAGGAATTTCAACGCAGACATTTTGTCAGGAAAAAGAACACAATTGTAGAATACGTAGTGAAAAAAAGGGAATTTTATATTGGCAGGAAGATAAAATACTCTAATAGTTGGGTTTTTTCTTCTCTTATTTGTATTATTCATGGAACTCTAATGATCCCTTTCTGCACACAAGACAAAAGTAAACCACAGCCTCCTGATAGTAAGTGTGGCACTCTGTCATTAATACAACGTGGATATGTTAATGCAATAGTAATTGCCTACCTTTCTGCAGTCAAATCACCTTGCACTGGAATTGTATCCCTGTTACAGTTTCATTTTCATTAGGATGCCAAAAGAGGACCCCAAGATGATTGTCTGGTTTTATATCACATTAATGAGTGTGAATAGTAACAGAATTGAAAGGGAAATTAGGAGCAAACCCAGAAAGCGGCTAAACTGCTGCCCTGCAACTGCAAATCAATGTGGTGACCTAGTAACTTCTCTCTCCAGAGTGGCCAGAAAGATGATGGCAGGTAACTCAGGCAGTGTTGGCTTGTAATAAAACTTCCAAAACATGCAAGCTTCAGTCAATTTTCATCAAGCGAATTTCACATTAACAGCAGCCTCAAAAAAACTATTAAAAAAAATCATGAAGAATCACAATTTCAAGGCAATGTCGACAGCCAAAGAAAGCATAATCCATATTTGCATTAGGTCCTCATGCATCTTGTCACGTATCTGCACTGAAGTCTTCTCCATTTGGCACCAAACTTTCTTACTTTCAAACAACTACTGAAGTCGGTAACTAATTTAGCAAAACAGCTCTCAGCCAAAATGCTTGAACTCTGTGGGCCACGGTAACAAATTACTGTCTTTGGAAAGAAAAGTTTCAGACAGATATGATTAACTTTCCATGCTGGAAGCGTGGCTGCCCTGAAAGGGCAAGGAGTGTTGGGAACTGCAGATGGCATCCCAGAGCTCAGTGATGAATCAGGAGCATCTTATGTTCCCTGGGGGGATGTTCGCACTGTGTCTGCATCTAGACCTGGAAGATGCCATTGGAATGGCAGGACCCATCATCTGTCTGTGATTCGTACGTGATGTAACTCAGTAACTGGATGGGCTGCAAGAAGGGGATACAGAAGCGTTAAATAACATGTGACAAGTAACAATTAAGGAACCAATGCAGGAGCTTTATATCTCCAAAGAACCTGTTCGGTTTTGCGAGGTTATCTGAAAGGCTACTCCTTGCCAGTGAGGATCCAGCCAGCCAGAGTTGAAACACTTTTTTTTTTTTAACTTTCAGGTTACAAGGGAATAGTGCGGGCAAGGAGGGATGTAGCTGAAATCCAACTCTGTAATGGAAACCTGGATGAAACGGTTGCTGCAGCCTTATCACCTCCCTGCAACTGAACACAAACGCTGGCAGACTAACCAGGTGCACAAGACAGTCCAAAGAGTTTGTTAGTTTAGCCATGTGTTGCTATTCTGATAAAGGACGAACTGACTCACCATTAGAAGCCAACAACAGCCTTAGAAAATGTACTGTTAAGCATGTTTTTCGGTTTAAAAAATACATTTGATGCATTTTGAAATCATAAATAATAAAAAAACCCTGAATATTCAACCATGTTTTGAATTTCAGAGTGTACACTCAACCTGAAAAATAATCTATGCTCTGCTGAAGTCATTCATGTCCAGGCTTAAATTTTTTTTGCTCTTTGTCAGTGGTAAAATGATGCTTAATATTTTATCTCTTTTGTTTGCAATAAGATTTTTTTTCCCCTTTTTTTTGAGAAACAAACATCTTTCCCTGGGGAACATGACATCAAACAGTTCCTGAAGCAAGGAATATTTTTTTCAGCTGTTCTGAACAGGGTTCATCTGTTGTTTGACTCAGAACCAACTTGTGCATTACTAGGGTCAGAGATCGTACGAATGGAGAGAATGTCACAAAGAACCAACAGGGGCAAAATAAGAAATATGGGAACATTTCCCTATGTGCCGAGAAGGAACTAATGCTGAAGAAAGGGTAATTACACTCCTGAAGTAACATTTCCTCTAAATCAAAGTGGCACAAGACAGGATATTGTCACCAGAATCGTGGAACAAGCACAAAGAGCAATACAATAAATAAAAACAAAATTCCATACCCCATCTGTTCTGTTCTCCAAATTAAAACATCTCAGATATTACAGCAACATTCTGTATTTCATTACAAATCTACATTTGCCACTTACACATTTAAGCATGGAGAACTTAAGTGACTGTAGTAAGTCATTATGAGAGAACATGATTCAGTAATGGGGTGCATCCAAAACCTCAGCACAGATACATCAAAGCACTGCTAACCCAAAGGTGAAAGAAAACACTGCAAAAGAAACCTGAACCTAATAAAACTTGATGATTCTTACACACCTACATCACTTGTGAAAGCAGGATGCTGGGAGAAATAAAAAAATACTGAAATATTATCACCTTTTAGAGCTCCTTAAGGAAGCAAATGGCCAGATCAAAGAACAGCACGTCTATGAGCAAATCCCACCTATTCTTTTAAGAGCTTTCCAAAATTACTGGTGTATACTGGGGCTTTAAAAACAGTGGTTGAAAAAGTGGAGGTGCAAGGGATTTTATTCTACAGATAAAATAATATCTGTGCCGGGCATATTAATGTTCCTTTGAGGGGCTCTGTAAAAGCCCCTATGTTAGAGATAAGGAAATATACTGAGACCAGCCAAACTAATCCACAGAGCTAAAAGACAACAGAACATTTGAATATTTGCTTCACAAATAGTATTTCTGAGCTCCATCAAAAAACCTGGGTTATGTATAATAAAAGAATAATGAGGAGTGGGGATGTTAGTCCTTCTGCAATATCCCTCCGTGCCCTGATAATTCACTTATTTATATGGGGCACATCCTGCTTTGCTCAAACAAGACCCAAGATGATGTGTCTTAGAAGATGAAAAGAGGAGAAAATCCACAGAAACAAACACATCCACTCTTGCATCCAGTGCTCTCATAATTAATGACAGTAAAAAACCTGAAGGGATATTAAACCCTGTGCTTCAGAGGTTAGGTCAGTCTCTAAGCATTATAGATCCAAAGGAGACCATGCAGGGAATCACATTATTCTGCAGCTCCCTCCTGCACTGCTCTTACACTTCCCCCACCAAAAGACTGTAATGATTATTGTCAGAGACAAGATACTGGAATAGATGCACCTTAAGTCTCACTCAATTCCTGTGTCTATATTATTATAAGAAGAGAAGCTGTCACAGGTATCTAATGGATGATGGAGCCCCTAAAAATGAAAGGGCAGGAAAAAAAAAGGTATGTGCAGCAGGCAGTTCAGCCACCATCTGCTCCTGTTCCCCTCCTTCCTCAAAAACAGCTCTAATACCTTGCACAGCTTCACATTTCTTAAGGCTAGGACTCTTACCCCATTCCCAGGAAAATAGACAGGTTTGTGTACAGCATATTTCATTTTTGATATTTTTTTCTTTCAACCTCAATAGAAGGCTCTGAAAAAATAACTACTGCTGCCTCCCAAATATCTTGCTCATCCCAGCTACCTACAAGACGACCACCACCTGGCCCACCATGTGGAAATGAGAAAAACTGCAGAGTCAACCCCCTGGCTGGTAACAGGAGATATTTATTACACTCGACCACAGTCTTCGAGGAATTGGTGTTTGTGCATAATTTAGCAGGTAGTCACAGGAGTTCATTGTTACAGGCTGAACATCTACTTTAATGGTTATAGATAGTGTCAGAGTTTTCAATCTGCTTCTCTGTTTCCAAAGGGGAAAACAATGTAAATAGCTATAGGAAAACCAGGATATAAATAACAGGGTGGAGAGTGGGATTTGGATTTCCTTCTAAAGCAGCCTGCAGAGCTTTTGGTGAGAGTTATTCTACCACTGGTCACTGCATTGTGTCCAGCCCCACTCCTGTCTCCAGCAGCTGAGTCATAGAATAGTTTGGCTTGGAAGGAACCTTAAAGATCATTTAGTTCCAACCCCCCTGCCATGGACAGGGACACCTCACTAAACTGGGTTGCTCAAAGCCCCATCCAACCTGGCCTTGAACACTGCCAGGGATGAGGCATCTACAGCTTCTCTGGGCAACCCGTTCCAATACAGAAACACTCCCTGTGGTGACCACTGCTGCAACTCCAGCTGCAGCCCAGGGACTCAGATGCAGACACAGCCCCAGGCAAAGCCCACAGACCTCCTCTCCTGACATAAGAGACATCTTTCAGAGTCAAGAGGTGAATGTGCTACTGCCACAGGGTCAAAGCAGGTTGTTCTGTCCTCCCATCTCACCCGCACCTCACCTCCCAAAAAACAAATCCCAAGTCTGAAAAGGCACCACTTCATCTTAGGACAGATAAGGATGCAGCTGGAAAGTGCCAAGAGTTGAAGGACAGGAGCGAGTGGAATTAAACCACTGAGGGATGCTAGAGTGAAGAGAACGCTGCCGGCAGTTCCGTTAAGCTGTGCGACACATCTAGTAACACCTTCATAAAAGCCTAAGTTTAACAACACCTAAGCTCCCTTCAGAAAGGGCTCATTAACTCACTGTTGCTGTTTGGTGTATCTGCAAATTGCTACCTTTAAAAACCTGAAGAAAACTTCAAAGACTGGGAGGCTGAAGAGCAAATATTCGCTGGTGTCTTAAAATGAAATCTAAGGTAGGGCAATGAACAGAGGAACAGTTGGTGAACAGTTGGTGAATGGATATTTTTATGCAAGGAATGCCTGAAGGAAAGAGAAGGAAAAAAAAACTGTGTAGGAAGAAGGAGCAATTAATATGCTCCTTCCCCCACCCGCCCCTTACACTTATTTTGATTTAAAAGTCTATTCTTTCAGTATCACAGATTAAGGTTGCTATAGAATTTACCATGGGAAAAAAAAAAAGTGGTCATAGTCATAGAATCAAGAAATTAAAGGGCCTATGACAGAGTTTTTAATTATTCAAAACTGATCACAAAGATATTCTGAATTAATTTTCACATTTTTGCATTTGTACATTTCAAATGGCTATGTGTATAGATATAATTCTATTCCCTGGGAAATGGCACTCAGCCTTAAGACCAGTTCCCTCATTAATGTCATTCTTGACTGGGAAGGCCACCAACTGTAGCAACATCTTGCTAAAAACATTAAATACCTCAAACATTTCACTGAGTGAGCTACTCTCACCAAAAAGCCCTGACTTCCCCAGAAATATATGCAAGAGCAAACTGTAGATGCCAAAAAAGAAACCCAAAGAAATAAAAATTTAAAAATTACTCTGGATCCAAACTCCCTCTTGCATGTTACTAATTAGGAGGTATGGACCATTAGGTGTGCAACTCTTGTTAGCTTAATGGGAGCTGTGGGGCCAATACTTGCTATAGCAGAGCTAAAACTACATCCTACTTCTTCCCAACTCACTGCTGGTTTACAGCTGAAAAAACAGTATTAGCTACAGTTACACAATTGTTCATTTCCTATTTTTTGCCACTCGACACCATACTCCACGTAGCATCTCAGCTGAGATAACTAGGCAAACCATCAATGCACAAGGCTGCTCCTCACTGATAGCAGCCAGCTTCATGCTCAGTTTTTCATCTATTTACGTGGTTTATTGCAGCAGCAAAACACAGCCGAGCATCATCCCCAAGTCCACCACTTCCAGGCAGGCCGGGGCTCACCACGGGTGTGGAAATGAAGCCTGCCAGTATTGAAGCTAGCGGGTTACAGCAGAGTAAACCAGCACTGACAGCAGCCAGACTCTGTGGCTTTCCTTGGCTGAATGTAACACTTGAAAAGTTTTATAGAGATTTAAATAAATTAATTTGCAAATAAAGTTTTTAATTGCTTTCTACAGCTAGCCCTATTGTAGTGCTCTGGGGGACTCCACACCCCTGTTCAAAGCACTTGCAGAATCAATCCTTTAAGGGACCCCTGCAGGGCCGTGCACACTCAGAATGGCTACAAAGCCTCAGAAAGCAGCAGAAACCAAGTGAATGAGCTGAACTGGACCTGCCCAGCAGAATTCATCACAGGGGTGAAACATTGGCTTCCAGCAGGGAAGGGGAGAGAAATTTCCATACCTCCCATGCTTCCATAAACGCAAAGTCAAATACATCCACAAGGAACTTAAGAGATGTGCACAAAACATCAGGTTTGGGGGTAATTATCTGAAACTTGGCTATGCTGAGAATTATTAGTACAACATAGGTAAGGTTGTGGAGGGCAGATGCAAGGAGTTTTAGTAGGTTTTTTTTATTAAAAACATGTTGCTATGAACAGCCTCCAGACTTTTTTTTTTTAAACTGTCATCATGTTTAAGTGAAGTTCTACTTTTGAGATGTATGTTTTCACAACTGGAACAGAAATGAGCCATCCAACAGATGGGGAGAAGAAAGGAGATAAGAATACTCAAGTAAAGATCACAGAGGAAAAGCTCTTTCAAGAGTCTCTGCAAGAGCAGGACAAATAGTGGCATCAAATATTTATGGACAGTCATTCAATCAAGGCCCATGAGCTTCCTTTCAAGTATTCCTTCTTTTCATTCACCTCTTACAAAAATTCACTGCATGAGCAAGGTTTTACCATGACTAGTTCCTCATGTAAAATATCTACTGGATGAGAGCAGTAAGCTTTTCTATTTGGGGAGAGCCTGACATTTGTGAAGTCAACAGGCATTTTGCTGTGTGTTTCAAAAACACCGAGATTGTTATCCCAGAAGTCTTCTAGCTGATTTCACAGCAAGGACAATGAATTCTACTGGCAATAGGAATAGCAAAACATTCATAATCTTTCTTAGAAAGGGATAGCTTTTGTAAAAAAAGAAAAAATAATCTATTTCCCAAGTTACACTGAATAACACAGGGACTTAAAATCAACTCCAGTTTGAGGATAATTTCTACTTAGTGGCTACTTGAACAAAGTTAATGGGATATTGTAAAAACCAAACCACCAAAAAACCAGGGAAGGCTCTTCCCCCATGTATTCTACACCTGCATGTGTACATGTGTGCATACAAATGTATTGATTTTTATTTTGTTTTGGTTGGGCTTTTTCTTTGCTCAGACTTGTGATTTAGGACATTACTCTCTATGCCTGAACTTGAAATCACAGTAAATTGCAGAGCAGTAATTTCAGGGAGATGTCTGTGTCTTCTGAGAGAAGAGACCAGTTGGGGGGATTTTCAGTTTGCACAGCTTTTACAGACCAAAAATCCACATGCACTCCTAACTCTAGGGAATGTTGCAGATGTGTATCCGATATTTGCAACTTCACTTCTCATGGTATAGTTTTTTAAAAACATGCCTATATACACACACTCCAATCCTACACATATCACTGCACACATGCAGTGAACACTGGGTGCATTTTCCTTGTACTGTCATTAAGAGCTGTATTGACAGCAAACAAGTTAGATATCTTTTTTTTAACAACATATAATTTTGCTGTTGTTTGCACGTTTTCTCCAAGACATATTGGATACCATTTGCTTTTCATTACAAAAAATGTGCTGACAACAAAATCACATATTCCTGACACGCAAAAGAAAGAAGAAATAGCTACCATTTTTGGGGTAGGGGAGTTGTTACATGAGGAACTTGACAGACCATTACCCGGGCACGCAGAGCTCGCTCGGCGCGCACACAAAAGCGCGCAGCACGTGCATCTATTGAGACATGGCAGAGGTGTCTGGGAAGCTTCCCAAACCCCTGTCTGTTTATATTTGTATTGCACTGTATTGATGTATTGGTTTTATCTGAAGGGAATTAGATCTTGCTAGTCAAGGGTAGCCAGATGCAAACCCGTCTGAAGAGTTAGACAGTTAGGCTGCTGTGTTTGTGTGTTTATAGCTCTAAAGCCCTTAAGACAGAGGTGCAGAGGGGTCTGTGACCCAATACTACATTAGACAGGTTAATTCCTCACACAAATGCCCAGCAGCAGTGACAACATAACACCCAGCTTCATGACAGAGCAAGCTTCTGATTCTTCTAAATCAAGACACACCTAAATCAAAGCTCTGAAGATAGACCTAAGCCCAAGATGTGTGCAAGAACCTTTGGAGGAGCCAGAGCCACTATGGAATGCTATGGATCTTCAGCCAAGGAGAATTACACAGCTCCACTGGAGTCAAGGGGCAGTTTTACACCAGCTGGTCTCCCTCTCACTTGAGCTCAGAGTGTACACACAATACCCATATACAGCTCTGCTAGACTATGCTGGTGACCCCTAGTCAGATTGGGACCCTGTGGTGGCTGCCTATCAGGGAAGCCAAGAAAAGCCCATGTCTGTGCACCTGGGAAGCAGTATCTGAGGAACAAATTGGTACCCCTCCTATCTTAGAAACTTCCCAGCACATACTGGAAGGCATACCCAGAGTACCAGCTCCTAGATTCTATGATCCCTTGCATTCTTTGGCAAATCTGAGCTCACACACCATCCATCTGCTTCGCACACAGGCCTTATGCTTACAGTGCTCCAGGCAAGGAGAGCAAATCCAAATAGCTCAGGACATGCCTCTCAGTCCAAACCCTTATCTGGATGTCCAGCACTGGAAACATCAGGGCTATTTTGTCCAGTCTCTTCCTTCCATAGTTTTCCAGGCACTAAGGTTTTTTTAAGTCATCTGGGACTACACAAAGAAATGATGATGAGATGGTCAAAAAGCTGGAACAGTTGAAGAAATTCGCAAAACAGAAGCAGATCCCTGGGCTGCCCCGCACTTTCTAACAACTCAGGGCAGCATTAGGCATATTATGCTCGTCAGCACAGAGCAGCTCCTCTGACTGCACAGTGGATCGAGAGAAAATGAGAGTAGAAGAGTAGCAAGAGAACTATCCTCCCTCTGCCATTTTTGTCATTTCTATAGAAGGCCCTCAAAAAAAAGTAAGATTGTCCAAGCCAAATGGAGCCACTAGAATTTACTGATGAAGGGAAAGTCAAACTCAGTTTCCATTTTATCCATGAGCTATATATATTTATTACCACCAAAAAAGCCACACTGATCTCTGTCAAAAAGAACATACTTCAGTCTAAAATATGATTTTTTTTCCTAGTGTGATCTCTCTCCCTGTCTCAATTCCCTTCCCCCGTCGTTTGCCAGCTGGTTGGTAGCTAGTGCAGCTGGCAGCGATGCCAAGTGCTTCGCTGCAGTGGAGCCCTGGGCATTAGCAAGGATAATAATCAGTGGTCAGGGAAGCATGTATTGAATGTGTCAGCGACACTGAGCAAAGGTCCACTGCTCTTTATACCATGGACTCCGACCTGCAGGATGCAAAAGAAACTGCGTATCAGAAAGAAGAACAAGTGGTTAAGCATTAGAAAAATGTTCCTAGCAGCAGTGACCCATCAGCTGTAGCAAGCCTTTCAGCATCAATCAGCTCAGCACCAGAGACAACTCTGAAGAAGGCAACTGTGTGTGACTACTGGGGAGCACACGCTGTGCACAGCCACAAAGGTCACCGGTGAGCTCCTGCTGCAGCCGCCTCAAGACCCACACTGCACAGCCAGCGTGCAACCACTTGAGCCCACCAAGTCCACTGGGATTCAGAAATCATTCAGGATCTTATCAGTATCTCAAGATTGGGGGTCAAGAGAATGGGCCAGACTCCTTTCAGTGGTGCCCAGCAACAGAACAAGGGGCAACAGGCACAAACTGGAACCCAGGAGGTACCATCTAAACACAAGAAAACAAAATTCTCTGCTGTGAGGGTACCAGAGCCTGGAAGAAGCTGCCCATATATATTTGTGGCATCTCCTTCTCTGGAGAGATTCCAAATCTATCTGGATATAATGCTGGGAAACCTGCTCTAGATGATCCTGTTGGAGCAGAGGGGGGGGTGGATGAGATGACCTCCAGAGGTCCCTGCCAATCCCCACCATGCTGGGATTCTGTGATTACCCACTTACAAGCACAAGTGCAGTGTCAGTAGCAGAAGCTCAACTCCATCAACCATGCAGTGGGAAACAACACAACTGCCCAGACAAAGCTGCAGGCTCTGGCAATTCAGGCTGTGTACGTAAAAACTTACTGCAAATTCTGTTGTTTGATAACAGAGTGGACAAATACGGGGAAAAGTCCAATTAAGCCTGCAACCAACACATCACCATCTCTAAGCACTGTGCAGCAAATGCATTCAGTGACACGAAGCTGCTGATCTGTCTGGGCTCAGTCTGCAGCTAAACACACACCACAGGCTCCTGTCATGGCTAAGCAAAGCAGCAACTTGTCTAACCTGGGTGCCTGACACGTGTGGTCCCTCCTTTGCACAGCCCATGCTTTTCTTCAACCCACAGTCACACTGATTTTACACTCTGGCCCATCCCACTGAGCATGGTAGAGCAGATTTGGACATTACATTCTTCTCCTTTACACTTCTGTCCAGGAAAATTGCAGTAATTACGGCTGGTATTTCTATATAGTTGAGTTTGCTACATTTCTAGTGACTTCCACATCTCCCAGATAAAGGCATAGTTTATACTGACAGGGGATTCCAGGTGAATGCTTATTGCAGCACAAACCACTCACCCTGACCAAATGGATGAGCAGCAGACCAGCATTGCTAAAGAAGGAGCAAGGAACAGACTGATTCATTTATTTAAAAGCCTGGCTGAGAATTCAACCATCTTTTGAGAAATCCTGATGGGTTTTTCCTTTCTGCAAAATTAAAGGTCATTAAACTGATTCTCTTGTAATGTCCCTTGACTCTTGTGCTTTGCTAAAATGACTATTTTCCTTCTGTGCATGTATGTATCCTCTCAAAACCAGCTGCAGCCACCACCTCAGAGCAGTCTGAGAGTTCAGGGACTAATAACATCTCTGAAATTGTGATTTTTAGCACCGCTGATCAGGGTAGGAATGGCACAAACTACCAGAAGCAGGTCTGTAAGCTCAAGGCAGCAGATGAGTAGAGCTGTAGTTTGACAGGATGATTTCCAAAAAGAAGAGGCCAAAAAACAAACCAGCAAAACCAAAATAACTTCTTACCATTGAATTAATGGAACAGTCAGTGCCCAAGAAACTGAAGCCAGAGACCTGCTCCAAGGGTCCCTGCACAAAGCTGGGTAACTACAAAGAAGGCAGAGATATCAAAAAAAGCTCGGAGACAGCAGAAAAATAGCTAACTATTCTGCAGAAGCCATCAATCTTACTGGCCTGGGATAAAGTGAAGTTTTTATTCAGGTAAAGCTCTCATTAAAATCTGGGAGACTATTGAGTAAGTAAAAAGAAGAACCTCAGGGTCCAACCTATCCCATCTTACTAATGAACTCTTAGATGCAGAGAACAAAATTTTGCCCAGGGAGCAGCTTCTCTGCTTTACTCCATGACCTCCTGTGAGCTTACGGAAAAGTCAAGACAATTCATGATGTTTAAATCAAGGTGCAAGTTGAGTTATTGTTGCAGAACACCACAGTGTGTATGTCTGCTTCAGGATGCTTTCTTCAGTTATGTTTTTTACACCCTTTCAGAGCACAGGAAACATATGACATAAGCTGAATATTTATGGCACACTGTGTAAAAGCCCAAGCTCCTCTTCTGTACCCATCTCATTACAGGAGTTTTTGGAAAGGCTTCCTCTTCAGGTCCAACCTGGATTTCGCATTCCTGCTCCCCTGTTAGCCCAGACTAATACAATGGTGTAGATCGTAGAGGATTTCAAATCTTTCAGCAGCCTTTTCAAAACCAGAGCCCCCTGTAAAAGAGTTCAGCTAGCCACTCTCCTTCATCTGAGGGGAAAGCTTGCCTTAGGCACAAACAAAGCTTCAAATTGATTTAATTTAAAATTTCAAACTTCTGTATGCTGCTCAGCTTCCGACTGCCATCTGCTTTTTCAGCATGCCGTGACAGAGAGCACATTTTTTATCATGTTTGTTCAAGCAGGTCCATCAGTACAATATTAATTTCCAGAGTGGGATATGCTTTAAGAAACCATCAGTTATGGATCTGACCAGAAATTATCAACAAAAATATCATTTAGCCAGCTTTCAAAATCACATCTTTTCCACCTGAAGCACCCAGATTCTGTTACCTCCTCACTGCCCCTCATATTTGCTTGTGCTGCACTAAACACAAAGGTCCCTTGTGATCTTAAATCAGGACATTTTAGAACAGCCACGACATATGAGCTTTCAAGAAGTAGTAACCAAATGTCTTTCCATCACATCAGATGAAGACACCCATGCTCAGGTATGTGTGGTAACACAAGAGGGGAGCAGTGAAACAGCCTTTACAGCAGGAATCCAGTTTATCTCAAATCAGACTCTGGGCCCTACCAGCTCTTGACATCCCACTCCAATCATTCCTAGGCCTTTTCCTTTTTTTTTCTCCCCTTTCCTTTTTTTCTTTTAAAGCTTCTTGTATAACACTGATTTTCAAAAGAAAGAGAAAAAAGGGTATCACTTGGGACCTCTCCACTAAGTTGATCGACTTTTCCAAGCTGCTTAACTAATGTGTTGCATTGTGCCAAGGCAAGAACAAGGAGAGTTCTTCTTGCACTTGCAAATGCACTAAAATTAAGTTCTTCACCAGGCTTTACACTTAAAATATGGATCTTTCGCATCCTTCCAACACACACATTCCCAGAGACAAGCATATGTTACAAACATCCCGATAAAATGAACTTTGGAGGGAGCTGCAGCTTGTGGCTGTCCCTGCTGAGAAGCCAGAAACATGCCAAGTCATGGCTGAAACCAGAAAGTGACATTAATAGACAGGATAGGAACCAGCCAAGATGCGAGCAGTCGTGGCTAACTCACAGGCGTACCCCCAGATTCGCCCCACTACCTTGTCATGCCCTTCTTTCTGTAGGGCCAGATGACTGCTCATCCCCCACTTGGAGGCAGGACTCAGTCCCAGTTTGCTTTGCATAAGGAACTAGGCAGCCAATAGTAACTCTTGGAGATGATAAACAAAACTGGGACTGTCTGCACTGATGATGTAGGAGTCCAGCTCTCCTTCTCTAGAGACTTTCAAGACCCGCCTGGATCTGTTCCTGTGTGGCCTGCCCTGGCAGGGGGGTTGGACTCAATCTCCAGAGGTACCTTCCAACCCCTACCACACTATGATCCTACAGCTTGGTTCAGACCTGCGCTCTCAAGTTCCAAATTAGATAGTTCTTATCTTCCACCTAAAGTCTCCTCGCAACACCTGGCAGCCAGCCACCGATGGGGTACTTCTCTCCCTGTCCCCCTCTGACTGATTTTATTCCTATTCAGCAACAAATTAACAATCCTAGATTCATATTGACACTCAACACAGCGCTTCAAGGTCTCCCTGCGAGGCACTACATAAATGTAAATTCTATAATTATTTGAAAGCAGAGTCTCTTCCAACCTGAGTGAGATCTGATAGCAACTCTGCCTTATAAATAATGTAATGTGCTGGCAGGATTTGCTTCTCTATACAAGGCACAGAAGGCCCAGCTGGAGCACAAACAAGCATACAAGAAAAACATAGTTGACAAAAAAATGAAGCAGGAGACCCAAAAAGATGTTCTCTCTAGATCTCAGCCTAGATGGACAGCAAGGTTTTCTTCTGATTTAGGACAGCATCTGTGAACAGTGAAAACTGCTGGACTATTTGGGAAAGATCAGAAAGCAGAGCAGAGCAACACTAGAGATGCAAGAGCTGCAAAGATCCCAAATATTTCAGTCCCATCTCTTTTATAGTCCTACCATCAAAGATTGTAGAACAACAACACACTACTGTCAAGATCTTCAAAACAAACAGTCAAGGGGGAAAAAAATAAAAATTCAGAGGCATCTTACCTACAGAGCCCCATCAGCAGCTCTTCCCTTGGCTCGGGGTGATGTGACTCAGATGCTGCTGGCTGTGTGGGATGGTCACACTGCCCAGGGTGGCTGCACAGCAGAGAGCTCAATGTTCGTTGGACTCCCCCATCTGGTTTTAGGGCACTGGCATCAGCCACGGTTGTTTCTTCACTTGCAGGTTGATAAGAGGACTTAGCTCACAAACAGCCCCTCGTCTTTTGCTAACTGCCTGTATTTCTGAGCTAAAAGGCTGAGGGGAAGGATCTGGTTTACTGTAAACAAACAGCAAGCTACTGGACCATCTGGAGCTTTTCTGTAATTTCTGCTTGCTCTGCAATTTTAAGGAGACTTGCTTCCAAATAATGACACAGTTTGGGGATTTAAACCATAATCTTTAAACCACATATTTAAAAGGTATTAGCTAATTATTTAGGCTGTAACTACTGCAAAACCAGCAAATAAACTGGGGTTCTTTGAACTGCTGGTTTTGAAGTTAATACGTGTTTGAAGTGAGGTATAGGTAAGAGCGTTTGATTGACTTCTGTGAAGACAGACTGTAAATGAGAAGGAGAAAAAGGTGCCTTGTGCAGGAAAAAAAAATGGAAAAAATATTGACCAGTCAAGGAGAGCTCACCCAGTAGGCTACAGCCCAAACAGAGCTGGAGAAGTGGAATTTCCCCCACCAAAGCAGGAGCTGCTGTGTGGCTTAAAAACTGCTGTATTTTACAGTTAAACTTGACTATAGGCTGTCTGAATAAGACTACATTTTTACCAGAAAAACTATGACATTGCCAATTTAATGCTTAACTAATGCACTACAAAAAATTTCACTTTCTTCTATGCCAGCTACTTAATTCTCTATTCTGCTGCAGGACTATCAGCAGTGCCTGAAAATTTTTGTGTTATTAGCAGACCCACCTTTTCCCAAATACATGCTTCTTAACATCCATTTTAAAGACAGTTAAAGAAAATAATAATAAAAAGAGAGGTCTAAAGCTATTATTAATTTGGGATCAATGCAATACAGGAAACTCAAGTCAGTATCAACTCAGTTACATCCCTGCACATCCCTGAGCACAAATCTCCTCAGCACGAGTCCCACTTAGGGTAACAGGGGGCAGTGGGCTTACCTCTAGTGCACCTCATTCTTGTCATTAATGGGGGTGACTCATTTTCCCAGTATCTGTCACTGGCCACCCCTGAGGATGCCTGTAAGAGTGATGCTTTTGGAACTGCTGCATTCAGGGCACCCCAAGAGAGGCAGGGCAAGAAATCTGCCTTCCAAAAGATGTTCAGATACCGCACAGATTGACGGGGGATAAAAACCTGATAGGCAGCCATTTGGTACTATTAATGTTTAATTAAGAGCAGACGTTATTAGCTTTGCATCAGAAAACCAACAAGTCTTCTATGCATGGATGGAAAATTCTGAGTTTGTTGATAAACAAACAATTAATAATTGAACGCAGAGAGTTTCAAGAAGGGAAGGCTGTCTGGGAATCACGCTGCTCATAAGGCCTGAAGAAAACAACATGGGTCTGATTTCTGCTCCGTCTTTGTCATCCTCTCGTGTTCATGCTGGGATAGACAGAAAGATGGCTGGAACTGCTTTTCAGTTTTTACAGAAATTTCTAGCTGATACAACCCAGCCCTTCCCTTCAATAGAGTTATCAGACTTAGGAGCATTTACCTGGGTCTCCCAACTGCTCATATATATATAAAAAAGTTGACTCCGAATTGTCACTTTTTCCTATTCCTTCCCTTTTTTTAATGTAACAAACCTGTTCCATCTATATCCTTATTTTCAGTATTCAATTTATTTTGGTCAAATATACACTCGGACAAACTTTGTACCTAACTCATGTGCTCCAGAAAGAAGGTATCATGCAGCCACCAAATCCATCACACATCTATCGTACTTAGAAACGGGGCTAAAAATGGGTAAAGCTTTTGTGAGACGGATGAAAATATTCCTGAATGCATATAAAGGACTTTCAAAAAGCCAGTAAATACAGTAATATTGTGGCCCCCTACAAGAAAATGACACGGCTGGAAAATGATCTCAAGAAACAATTTTCATGCCAGCGCAAGACTTACTAACGAAGAAGAGCGCACCGTTAAAGAGAACGAAGGGAAGGGAATGCATTGGCATTACATTCAGTAACCAGGGACCCTCTGGAACTTGAACTTCAAAATAGGATTTCTTAAAAGCTTTTTCTTCCCTAAATTCCCTTTGCAGAAGCCTGCTTATTCTTTCATAATCACTTCAAAGCAATCCCCAGCCTTGCAATAAAGTAAATTCAAAGCAATTAGAGAGTAGATCTACACAGCAAGACCAAACAGTGCTTATAGAGGTTTTCTGTAAAGTGGTTCTGCATACATTTTCCTTGGAATGACATTATTTGTATAAAGAAGTAGGGGTATATTTTATGAAGGGAAGGAAACACGAAATAAATTTATGATAGCAAATAGAAACACTGCATCTCTGGAGCGTGATATTATATTGCAGTTTGAAAGCACAACCAATATATAGCATTGCCCTGCTACGTTCATACACGTTAGTGAACAATAACAGAAAGGGGGGAGGGAGTCTTCCGCAGCGTGCTACAATAAAAGGCACCACGTACTACAATAACAAGCTACATATGTTCAAGAATAAACAGACCAAGTTTGCATTCTCCTGCCCTGTCTCCCCAGTGGCCTTGCTTTGCTACCTTGCCAATTGACATTTTCATGAAGGCAACCCTGTGAAATGTAAAACTGCTTCTTCCCCTTATGCTGGTGAAGCTGTTGCTATAAGAGGAGCCGAGCTGTGCTGAGCGGAGATGTGGTTATTTCATTGTGATGCAAATAAATGTAACAATTAAGAATATCATTTTGGAAGATGTCAGTGGAGTAATTACTCATATGGCTTCCAGCCAATTAAGCAGTAGGTGAATTAGCCCATTTAATTGGGTTTGGAATTTGAGCGCAAAGTGGTTTATGCTTTCTATTCTGTCAACATTTTGCTGAACTATACGTTAATAACTCTGATTGCTCTCGAAATAACATCTGGGCAAATTTGGTCTGGAGTACAAGAACCACCACTTGAAAGGTTGCATACACCTGCGATCCCAGTTGTGCAAGCAGATTGACTCCAACAAAAGCTCCATTCAAGGAAGATGGAAGTCTTGATTTACTTGTAAGCCCATTAAACACACTGAATGGCCATGAAGATGAAACAAGGAAGCACTTTAGGACTCTGCAGTTAGAAGTCTTGGAGCAGAAATGGCAATAATAAAAGAACAACACAAAGTGATTATTCCCAATATAAAAAGACAAGCTTATAACATCAACTGAAGAGGAAAAGGGGAGGGGGGGGGGGAAGAAAGAAGTTATATCTCTTGCTTGGGAGGCTGCTGTGATTCAGTTAATCTCCTCTATTAGCAGATGATCACAATACACAATAGTCCTCAGTAAGATATGAGGACAGGCACTCATGGGTTAGTGGAGAAGTACTTCACAGCTACCCTAAGGAAGTACAAAATAGACACGCTAACATTAAGACTGAAGATTACACTGTCAATGACAATAACAGCATACAAATGAACCCTCCTTCACAGGAAAAAGATTAGTTTGAGAACTAAAAATCCTCATTTAAAAAGGGTCTGATGAAATAAGAGCCAAACTAATACAGCAGCAAATGCCTCAGCCACAAGAAATGACAGGGGAAGACCCAGATGAGATGCTCTCTTTATGGCAAGAGAGGGCTGTTTGTTTTGGTTTTCTATTTGTTTGGTTTTGGTTTTACTTTCCCACTGTCATTCCCTCAAACTAAGAGGGTCCTTGGGTGCGATTAATTCAGTCACTGTTCACTCAGCTCCAACTGAGTCACTGAGTCTGCAGACTTCGTTTTTGAGAATCTAGGAACAAACACTAGTCTTCAAGTTAAGAAAGCTAGGAGAGAT
This sequence comes from Megaceryle torquata, assembly GCA_024611175.1. Lineage (NCBI taxonomy): Eukaryota > Metazoa > Chordata > Aves > Coraciiformes > Cerylidae > Megaceryle > Megaceryle torquata. The sequence continues at coordinate 161,159 of JANIJG010007080.1, forward strand.
CAACCTAGGATCGCTGAAAATGAAGCAGTGACAAGGAGGAGCAATACTGAATGGTTTTATTTTCACATGTACAGCAAGACCAGGATCCTAGCGATGCTTCCAGAGGAATTACTACGTCAGAGCTGGATTGCTTAGTCCATTTTATACAGCTTCAGCTCCTTGCAAGGATTCCTTGCACTTTTTACCACCACCTAAGATGAGTCAGAGGTACAAGTACACACCTCAGTTCATTGGTCATAGTGCACAATTAGATATCCCTACATAAGATAAGTCAGAGGTTGGGCTCTGCTGCACAGCATCTGCAAAGCTGGGGAACAGTCTGCAGCAGTTTAACCTGTAAAACCCAAGTCAAGATCTAGATTGCAGCCTTGGACTCATCTACTTCTGTACTTACCACCTTACTTGCATGAGTTGTTACGTCCCTCCCTACCTCATTCCTCCCATTTAGACTATCAGAATAAATCAGATTCATATTTCAAAAGGATTGAGATCTTTCCATGTAGCATGTTCTGTAGCATTATTGTTATTTATAATTAACAGCGGGGTTACTCCACTATTAATAACACTTAGCAGCAGTGCTTTTCATCTTCAAGCCACTTTCTGTGCATTAATTAACTTCAAGCCTCTGTTATTTAGAGGATCTTTTTCTTGTTCTGCTTTCCTCAGTTCCCTGTGTGCAGGGGTAATGGAGAAAACCACATGAGCTTCAAGCAACTTGATCCTTAAAATTTCACTTTAGAGGGGCACTTCATGATCTTCATATTGAGAGTTTGTTCCACTTGGACAATTTTTTCCAAAGTATGTTTGTAAGAGCAGATCCACACTGCCCCTTTCCCCCAGGAATGTCCGCATACAACAGCTTTGAGTTCCTCACCTGCCTGACCACTGCCCCCCTCTCCTTACTGTGATGCCAAACCCCTTATTTTCCTTCTCCCTGTAAAGATGCAGATGTTGAACAGAGATGAAAAGCACACTGTCTTCTGTCTGCACTTTATCTCATCCAGAATTTCATTCCAGCAGCCACATCTGAAGGCAGCTGGTCCCCTTTCTCAGCTACAAAACATAGCCCATGGTGCATTCTCAGTGAAGGACTTCTTAGGAACCTATTCTATAATCTTGGCATCTGCAAGATAAGGCAACATGCAATATCCCTCTCTTCATCACAAGCTGGTCAGCAGTGAGCAAGAGGAGCCTCCCAGTTGGATCAGACCATCCTGCCCATTCTACCTGCTCTGGATGTAATCAGCATTGTATCCGGGACACTTGATTTATACAAGTCATCATTCAGGGCTGGCTTTACTAGCATGACATGCTTGGCTGTAATTGTCTTTGTGACATAAATGTGTTCATACTGATGCATTATTTTCTTGACTATATTGTTCTGGGTTCACAGCCCGTAGAGAAATATTTTTTAAATTATACTGAGGGTACTTGGCCTCCTCTGTGATTTAATGCCAGTCTCCTCTCCTACGTTAAGCGTGCCATTAACAGAAAACTGTTTAGTTCTTCCAGGGGCTCCTAGACACCTGTTTTTTCCAACAGGTTGGCTTATCCTGGGCTCTTCCTCACTTCCAGCCATTAATAACGTGCACTTACAGTGAAACAAATCATTCACAGGAGTGTCCTCTTTGGTAGCTGCTCTGTCTTGGACCATTATATTGTCTCCTAGTGTCCTCAAAGCCAAGCCTGCTCTCACCTTTGGAAGAGCAACTGAGAAGAAAGGAGCCATGGGGGAAAATGAATCTATATAAATGCAATGGGAGAAGAAAATAACAAGCTGTTCTCTGCTACTCTGCATCACCTTATCAAAAAGAATCTGTTACAATAGTGGCTCAACAGGCTATCCTGGGCAACCTTGCTGCTATAAAGGAAGAATGAACAGTATCAAAGAGCTGTAGATCCCTTGCTGAACCATTTTGGCTTGCTGTCCTGTGGCTCACACTGTGTGGTTTGGAACAGTTATTTATTGAAGAGATGTTGATTCATTTTAACTTACTTATCAAATTGGTCAGCATCAAATGTAAATCGATACAAATGCTATTTATTAGGTCCAAATTTACAAATCACCAACTCCTACAAGTTCCTTTGCATCCCTGTAACTCTACCAAGAGAGAGAAGCAATGGACTCAACCAGCAGCTACAATTATAAATTAAATTACACATGTATCTGTGTACCCTGGAGCCTGCCTTTCCTCTACAGCTCCATCCTGAAACAGGGGGGTTGTATCACCAGGATTGTGGGGCTGTGTAAATGGAATGCATGAGGCTTGCAATGCAGTATGGCTGCAGTTCATGTAATTTTATCTCGTTCATCGCAGTAAAAGCACAGTTATTCTAGGGTTTCTTTCCCCTAATGTAAAATCCATAACAGCAGAACTCTCCAATCAAATGAAAGTATCCACACTTTGCATGAGCATAAGAAAATAAGGTGTTACAAGTTCAGTACTTAGGTAAAAGACTAATTATGTCATCTTGGCATGTATTTGGCCTTGAAGGTAAGGATAACAAATTCTTCACTGTGTTCTATCTGAATGTCCAAAGAGGAATGTATTCCACCACACTGTGTTTAAAATCCAGGAGTGGAATGGATACGTGGTTGTTTTTAAACAACAAAACACTGTTTGCAAACTTACAGAAGTATCTCACCCAATACATTGTATTCATGTCCAGTGAAACAAATCACATAACCAGCTGCTGGAATAACAGCCAAGCATCCTAGACTACTGCACCATGTAATTCAATTGATTGCCCTGAGAAACAATAATATAGTTATAATACTTCTACTAGCTTGATCCCCAGGGGAGCAAATTTACTCTGGTCTCCCTAACTGGTTGATAACATATTTAAATGCCAGTCAGTCACTAATCCGTTGCTGCTCCATCCTCTGAGAGCTGCTTTATTGAACACTGTAATTGCCTGGATGTTGTTTTTCATTTCTGTAGCTGTTGCTGTTAATTAAATATTTTGTAGAAAGCTCTCTGACATTTCTTACTGCATTCTTGAATATCTGATAAGATATACAGGCTGAATACTCATACCTGCTGCTCTCTGCTGATACTCTTGTCCTAGATTCAAACCCCCAAAACACTGAAGAAATGACATACTTTTAGCAAAATTAGAACTCGCATTGTTAAAGGGCTGAGGGGATCTGAATGAAATAGAGGCACATGCCATGTATGATAGATTGCGGATGTCAGCTAAAGCAGGATGTACATCTGGACTACAAGATTTACCTTCCTTCTCCCCGTATACACGCAGTGGATGTGGGCACTGCAGTGCTGGCAGAATTGATTTTCTGGAGGCAGATAAGGTTCAGAATTCGTTGATTTTATGTATGCCACAAAACAAGAGAAGGTAGCACAAAGAAGCAGCTTATGGGGATGGCAGGTGGGATTCTCTCAATGCTGCCTTCAAAGCAAAAATGAAGGGATAGATCCAGCCATGGACATTCCATGCCTAGTGGCACAGAGTTATCAACAAAGCAAGACCGAGTTGGGGATCTGAAAATGTCAAGAACTTCCCTAACACTTGAGTTGTTTTCACACTGTACTCTAATGACTCCTAAATTAACAAGGCTCTTAATGAAAAGAAACTACTGTTAATGCTGAATTACATTGTCCAATGGTGTCTGACAAACAAGTCTAGAGCAGTAACAAAAGATCTATCGTAGGCAGATGTGGATACACACAATACACACGTGGTGTAACTACAGGCATTCACATACACTGTGTGCATCCACAGAAACACAGCGTGTCTATGTACATGCACTTACCCATCTGGAATATTTGGATTTGTTAAGCATTTAACTAACAATTTTCAACTGCAATTTAAAGGGTTTTAAATGTTTAAATAATAAGGATGAAATCCCAGCGCTACGAAAGTATTTGACAAAGCTTCTATTAAATTCAGGGGAATGCAACATTTTATTGGTTTTTCTATTATTAATTGGTTTAACGCCACCAGTATGATTAGTGATCCATCACACTTAGAAACTAAGACTCTGCATGGACAATCTAAGGAATGGTCTTCTGGGAGCTGTTTGTTACCAGCTCCTATATATCCTCTCAAAGGGAAAAAAAAACATTGGTCTACTTCAAAATTCCCAGAGCCAAGGATGTTGGGATGCCCCCAGCTCACGGCAGCCAATACACAATACAGTACACTGTAGAAAGCTCAAATAAGGAATAAAGTAATTTATGGGACAAGATTTAGGAAAGCCCTGTATGTAAATACTTGAACCACTTAGTTGTCAAATCCTTACTCTGTACATCAGCCATGCTTTGAGTAGTGTATTGAGTTATTGTTTCAGGGCCTTCCCACAGTCTACTTGTGCTGATATTCCAGCGGACTGTCAAGAAGGTCCAGCCTCAGCACACTCCTTGGGCTGCTCCACAGCATTCTTCTTCCTTTAACATGGTCTGGTTCAAAAGTATCTCCCTTTCAAAACAACACCACACAGCCCTCTTGATCCCATTGTCCTGGACTACAACTTTTATAAAATTGCTAGTTAATTCCTCATTGAAAATGAGAACTGTGTCAGTGTGCACAGAGAAAACAGTATCTGCCCACGCAGTGAGATACCAAGAAGCACACTGAACTTTTTTTCAGTGCAAATCAAAACTAAGCTGAATTATTTTGCATTTGCCACAGGCTAAAAGCTTGCAAAAAGACACCTCTGGACAGCTGATAAGAGGTAACTTGGATCATCAGTGTGATCACAAGCCACAGGACTGAACAGCTTTTAATGTTCTGGAAAACTCTCAGCTGTCTCTTTCTCTACCTTTGTCAACTCCCCAACAAGAAGGGAAACAGACGATGCTTAAACATTAAAGCAACGACTGGAGACTCGGGTTCTTCCTCCAGCCATGGGAAATACACAGAGGAAGGGAACGGGGTCAAACATTCCTTCCTTCATTTGAGCTTTCTCTCAAATTAAGAGCATGTTTAGGAGGGAGTGCTACTTAAGGCCAAGAGAGTGTGACAGGAAAGGGAAGCCTGTGCACACGCTGCTGTTCCCACCTTCACACACAGCATCTCCACAGCTCTCCAGGGAGACCAGCAGCAAATACACTAGTGCTTCTGTTTGGTGTATTTGTCACTCTTTATAGGTTTATAGTAAGCTCCTGCTGGTAGACCCTTGTTTCTGCCTAGTTAAGAAAGAACATGATGGTGTATTGTTTCAAAAAAAGAAATATTCTACTGCACCCCAGGTGACGATCCCCTGGTGTCTAGCAACGCTGGCAGTAGATGACTTGGAGATTTTTCAATAGTCAGAAATCATTTTGGAGAGACCTTCTTTAGTTTTCCTTTCCGAGTTCAACCTGCCATGCTTCAATATAATTATGACTCTCAGTTCCCTGCCAGAGTGACAGCATGCGACAAGCGGGATTTGGCAATGATGTAGGAGGATGCATGGTGACAAAAAAATCAGGGAGCATATGACCAAAGTACCAGGGTCCTTTACATTCAAAGGAGCAGCATTTACATTTCCTAGTGACCACTGCATGGGTATACTGACAGCTACAAACTGCCAGATAACAGATTTGTTACAGACCTCTGGGCCAAGAATTAAAGGGAGGGATCATATTCTGTTCCCTCTATTTAAAGTGTAATTAAGTAGAAAGTCTCAGTAAGGGGACAGCAAGAAGGTACCTTGCACACTCTCCCTTCCCTGTCCCAACCAGCTGCACGAACACTGGTCTCCAGAAGAGACCCAGTGGCACATGTTTGTACATTAACCTCAGTGGCTCAAGTGGCCAGTTTTCTGCAAACATTCAAATCCGGTAATTATCATCATAACTCTGTATTGTCCTTGATTTGTGTTTTAATCTGTGTAATTAAAGTGTCTAGCTGCCACAGCAACAGACGCTCTAGAAGCATGTCTGCTGTTTAATCATAATATTAATTAAAACCACAAAGTAGCTACACAAAGCAAGGACTAGATAGTATAGGATAGGACACCAGCAGCTTTAAAAAAAACAAAAATAGTTTTGCCAACCTTTCACACCACTGTGCCTCGTTCAGTGCAGCTCAGGCAAGAGCAGACACCTTTCCTGCCGACAGCTGCAATGTCACACCGTACACGTGCCCACAGTTTGGAGGGTCTCCTTCCAGTCCCCCTGGGGAAGTGTTTGTATCCCCATGTAATCAGCAGACTGGCCCCTTGTGGACACTTTCAGCAAAGTAACCAATACAGAAAATTAATAAATTCCCTCACCCTGAGCAAGGGAGGATTTTTAGAGATTAAAGCGTTCCTCTTGCTCATGTTAAATGCTATCTGCCAAGCAGAGGAGGGTCCAAGCAGGCACTTCCACTAGGACAAAGCACCTTCCTCAAGGATCCTGCAGAGCTGTAATTAGTCTGTTTTTTTCCCCAAAGCAAATTTAAGAAGCATATTCACCCATCTAACTCCAGGGTGCCTTGCTCACTCTAGCTCTCCAGCACACAGCAGAGGTTGTTCCTCATAGCCAGGAAACCAGGGCCAAAGCTCAGATCTCCTGACCACCCAGAGCAGCCCTGCACAAACTGGACTGCATCACCTCTGCAGCCCAGACACTTTGCCCCTCCATCTTGCTGCAGCTACAAGAAAGCCAGCTGTCTGCAACCTGGAAGTGCAGTAGCCCCTTGGTGCTGCAAGATGAAGGAAAGAGAGGAAGGTCTCACTATGGTCACCTCCTAGAAGGACAAAAAGAGGCTACATTCAGCACTGTGCATCATGGATGCACCTGTCAAGCTGGATCATCTCCAGTCCTATTTTCCAGCTGGATTTGGGCTGGTGACTATTCAGAGAGGCTCTCTGGGAAACAGAGACCCTGTCCAAACCCTTCAGACAGAGCCTGCATTGAACAGCAGCACATCCTCCTTGCAGCCCAGGCAAAAGCTCTGTCCTTCTCCTGGGATGGATGACAGTTTTGAGAGGTTTCTGTCAATAGGTCACTCAAAGCTTGAGTACAGATTTAAGAATAGCAAGCTACTTTGTGAGAGTAATTGCATTACAGCAGGGGGAACATGCAATTAATGGCATGAAGTAGACCTGAATTTAATCTGGAGCAGAAATTAAATACACCACTTTGATAGAGTGTAGGTCACTATTGTTGCTCTCTTCATTGTCCAAGTTTCACATGCAGCTCATCTCTGGTGTTCAGCTTAATACCCTTTACACACATTTGCTTCTGGAAATACTTAAATGCCCAAGTCTAGAGAACAGATTTCAGTACTCCTGCCATTGGGCCACTCCTTGCACCTACAGCTGCAGTCATGTGTTTGCACTGACAATTTAATCACAATGCACTGATTTGTCATAAGCAATCACTTACTGTTACTAATAATGTTCTCATTGATTGGTCTGAATGGAACAATTGACAGTGATTGAAGGTCAGGCTGACAGAGCCAAGCTGAAACATCAGTAATATTATACAGGTTTTCTTTCCATACATGTACTATGAATTATTCTGAAGATGATTCATATGATCTTACAATGAAGTCTGAGAGTGTAATTGTCTTTCATTATTATGCAGATTATGCAAAAAAATTCTAAGATCTAGTCCTATTGATGATGTGCTGCTTTATCTTTTTTCCTCTGACAATTCACATCTGCATCGTACAGAAGTTAGATTATTATCCATACCACTATTAACTCAGTTTACTTTTCAAGGTGGTAGTTGTGCTTTTTCTTAAGGCACCTATTTTGAAATACTGTACTTAGAAGCTGTAGAATTCAAAGCCAAAAGAAAACAAAGACTTCAACTTTCTTCACGCACTTCCAAGGCAGCGTTTAAAACTTTCAAAGTCTGATGGGTAACTAATATAATTTTGCTAAACTTGGAAAGCAAACAGATGGCAGAAAACAGGCAAATGAGATCTACAGAAATAGTTATCAACTGAAAGAATAATGCAGCCGTGTTTTTCTTTTTTAAAGATGCTTTCTGAAATAGATTCACTGCCATATATTTTCCACTCAAGGGCTCAAGCCTGAGCACATTGAGCATCTACTGAATTACCCAGGAAGAAATCTAGCATTTTACAGCTGTAGTCTCAACTGCAGTAATGATTATTTTCTTTAAGAAACATACGAGGCATTTTAGGAATCAATACTGCAGATTACTTACCAAGCAGCAAATCACAGCGTGCACTCTGCATAAGTCACTTCTGAAAATAAAGTTGTCACAACTGTCCATTAGACCAGACAATGCTTCATGTTAATCTTCCGAGGGGTAACACTTTGACCACATCTAGTGCAAGTGCAGAATGCAAACAATGACACCTACTAAAGGCTATACTCAGAAAAGGCTCTAGAGAGTAGACCACAAACCAAAAGGAGGAACACCACCAAAATCCCCTCTATCCAAAATGCTTTTGCCCCTCTTCAAAGAGGTAACAACAGGATCTAAAAGTTGCAAATTTAAGTACAGTAGCATTTAAATCTCAGATGAATATATAAATACATGAACATTCAGAAAGAGTGTCATTGACCCAAGCATAGTTTTCCTCTGTAGGAAGAGCCTCCCCATGTATATGCTACATTTTAGCAACACGTATTTTGAAGTGCAGCTTCTACCAAGATGAATTGGGAGATACTTTGCTGTGATAATCAACTTCTATTTAGTTTATTCACATTATCATCCTATCTACATTGAGAGTGCTACTGAGATTTTGGCAAAAGGGAATTCTTCAGATAATGAAGTCCTTATTTCAACACGTTAAAACATGTCATTCATAGAGTTTCCAAGGACTCACCCCAAACTTATAGCTCCAGTCTTTAATCCCTTAAGTCTCAGTACACAAAGAATATCATGGGATTGGAGAACTGCTGACCCTCTACAACCAAGTGAACAGGGAAATGCCTAGTGAAAAAAAATCCTGTACATGATACCAGTGAGTCACAGCCCAGACTCCAGTGCAGAGCTAGGGCACCACAGGTGACACCACAGGAATTTCATCAGCTGTGGCCAACACATTCCACATGGCAACGATGACAACATAGGAAAGAAGCTCTATTTGTCAGATAACTTGTTTATCATGAACAATTAGGAGAGATGACCAGTACTTCTGGTTCAATTCAGCCAAGATACTGCCCCACTGAATAAAAAAACCCACCCTAAATACTATTTCAGGAGGAACCTGCTTTCTGCTCTCAAGTACATTCTACAAGAGCCAGCACACTGGTGCCTTCTGCTCATCTTCAGAACAAACATTTGAAGGGGCAGACGCATCCGAGTGCCACAGCAGTTACTGTGATTTTGCCCTTGTTGGAAGGACACTTGTTTATTAAGAGAACAGTTGTTACTAGTATCTTAACTGTATTTACAAACAAAAGGAAGCTTGTTTCCCATCAGGTGTCCCAGCTTTTATTTCAGATTCAAGTCTGGCCTGCTCAAGCCAAAAAACCAAACCCACAAACAACCAAAACCAGAAAAAAAAACCAAACAAAAAAATCCAAACACACACAAACTTGGTTCGATTAAGAGCTTTGCCTTTGTCAGATTCACTGGTTTCAGTCCTGAATTATTTAAAGCTAAGAAACTGCAGCTCTAGAGCATTTATCAAAGCTTTTGAAATTATAAAAAGTAGAAGAAATACATCATGCAAAACACCACTCAAAGATTCTTCCTAACCTCAAAAGCCACCAATTCAAGGGACCCCTTGTGCTATCAGCCTAGGAAGACAACCTTTTCCTCTAAAATATCACCCTACACCCCCATATTTTCATTTCATTAACAGTGTTTTTCATGGTATTTTAATGTGCTCATGCATGGCTGTCGATTGTCTCAGCCTTGCTGAGATTGCTTGAGGGGGAGCTACTGACATCTGATACTAAGGATAATTTCTGGAGCAAGGAAGATTGTCATCGTCATCCCCCCGTGAGGATTGACACTACTTCCAGGAACATGTTGGGTTTGTAGGCTTAAAAAGCAGCACGCCAATTCTGGGATATGAGACAGCACGTGAAGGGTAACTTGTACGCACGCTCGGTTCCCTGGGGTTAGTTCCTTGCTCAGGAACTAACATACATGCTATTTGCCCTTGTTCAGCGACTCCTCTGACTCCAGGAGACTGTTGTGATATTATTTATGCTTCTTAATCATCAAAATTTTTTTAATCCAGCTTAGGTGTGACATCTCTGGGCCAGGTGAATAGTGGGGTGGGGAAAAAACCTCATATGTGCTCTGCAGCAGGTCTTATCTTCTGCAGTTCAGGCTTGATTTAAGTGTGCAGTCAGATGGAATGAGCTCATTCAGTATCTCCAAGATCAAGGAGCTGGTAAATCCCAAATGTGAACATGTGACCACTCTGAATAAGGATGGCTGCCTCCCTCCACACTAAGCACTACTACATCTTCATTTGAACTCTGCTCACATACTAAAAGCTCCATGTAGATTTAGCTTCAATTTTTCTTTTTTTTTGCCACAGGTGGAAAGTTGGCTCTCATACACTGCTGAGGAAGTCAGACATTAAAAAAAAGGGACCTGATTTCAGCTATGTCCATTATGCAAATGCAATTAAGGTACATTATCTTAATTTGGTTTAAAACCTTTAAAACACCTTGAGCAACAAGCCTAATTATACTTCCTTCACCATGTCTTGAGTTTCAAACACTCCTTGCTTTAGTGTAAAAGAAAGGAAAAAACCTAACAAATGAGCAGAACACCTTCCCATCAATATTTCTCAGATAAACATTAATAATATTTTACGCTTATTTTGCCCACTTATGCCAAGGAAATGCTCTACAAAGTGTGAAGCCAAGACCATTTTACCTACCTCTGGGATGGAATGTCGCAACAGTTTAATCACACAGCAACACCATGCAACATTTTAGGATCAGGCACAGAGAACAATACTAACTCTAATTGAAATTACTGGGGGAATTAAGGCATGCAGAATATAATTACTCATACTGGATTTTGGCCAGTGCAAACTGGAGTGCAAGCCAGGACATGAAGTCCAGCCACCTAGTTGCTGCCAGAAGTGACATGAGATCTTTAACAAACAAGTGGCAAGTTCCCAGAGTGCTGCATCCTATATAATATGGCTTTTTAAAGAGGGGGAAAAAAGCACCACTGAACAAGCTCCCATTTTAACACAGTCCTGGTGCCAAAAAAAGTAAATCTTGCATCATCTACTAAACATAAACAACTTTCCCATAAAAATACAAGCTAAGTACTGATTTGGCAAACTTCACTGTATTTAAGAACGGCACACCAAGCATTATACCTAATTCTAGACAAAGTTTAATGAACATCTTTAATCAAACTTCCCCGGGCCTCAAGAACATCAACATGGCTATTGTGGAAATAAATCTGTTCTAGTGAGCTCAAACTTCTCTTCAGCCTTGTAGACAGAAATGCATTAGGGAAAGCACAGCAGAACCCCAGTACCTCATATGACTTAGGCGGTCAGATGCCCCTAGAAATAAATGTGATTCATTTCCTCATTCATGTCCTCTTCTCTCTCCTTGCCTGGACAGGCCACCACTGCCTCTAAATGGATGTACTTCAAGTAGCTCCTTCACCATTGTGCATAGCACTCCCTTAGTCAAGCAGCCCATTCACTCTGGGGCAGATAACCCCCGTGGGTGGCCTGGGGACAAGCTGCTGGAGAAGTAAGACTTAAGGGAAGCCACTAGAGCTGGACAGCTGGGACCCAGGGCAGAGTCTCCTCTTTAGCACTTCTAGCACAGCTTACTGTAATCCCTGCACCAGCAACACCCAAAAATTTATTATGCCACTCTGTTTTTAAGTGCCCAGCTCAAAAGCAGAAGAAGCAATTTTACAATAGAGATGTTGTTTGCCTGGTTTTGTAGATGTCCTTGGGTTCTAAATCTAAAGTGAGTACTAAGCATTATTGTTATTAAAGCCACAAAACACATCCTAGTGGTGGATACAAAGGAGGGATTCTCAAAAGCACAGAAAAGCATTAAAATAAGGTCACATTCCTTAGAGTCCCATGGGATCTGAAATAGAGATAGAGATACTTTGAGTAGCTAGCAACTAATTAGTTGCAAGCAACCGATGCATCGTGCAGTGCTAACATACAGATACAAACATATCCTCATGTATACAGACAGAATTTGATTGTGGTTTTAAATATTTCATGTTACAGGCCAATTATCATAAGGGAACTGATATGTAAAATTGCAGAATTCTTAATTACGCTGCATTTTCTTCAACTTGTTTCCATTTTGACCATGAAACTCTGGGCAGCCTTAAAGCAATTCATCAGTTACAGTAAAATGAAATTCAAGGACTGTGTGTGGGGGTTTAATGCAAAAATAAAATCCATGGCTAAATACTTTGCTGTAAAAGATTAAATACATATATATAGTATTTTAATAAAATAACAGACTAGCAGGCAATTTTTGCCAATTTTTATTCATCTTGCCAAAATCCTATTCTGGCTTCTCCCCCATTCCACCTTTCTCCACGTGGAACTATTTATTACCTGACTGCAGGTGGAAGGAAGCCCAGCAGAGCCCGAGGAGTGCTGGTCCTGCACAGCCCTGGCCAATGAAGCTGTGACCCCGAGGGCCCTTTGGTTCAGAGATGCCCTGACCCAGCATATACCAGGACCTCAATGCCTCTTCCCAGAGGGACTCACCAGGTTGGTTTTAATTTGCAATGTTAATTATGTCAGCATTAATGGGTGGACAAGACACCTTTAGAAACTGCAGACAGCAGCCACCTTAAAATCCTGCAGTTTAAAGAGATGTGAAACACAGCGGTGGGAGCAGAACAGCCAAGGTATTCCTGAGACTCCACTGCCAGGCCAGCAAAGGTCAGCTAGGCTTCTCCTCCCCAGCACATGACAGCTCCAACTTTCTGCCCTAAGCCCTCATTTCCTGTCCCTCTCCTCTATACCTACCCTCTCACACCACCTTTTTCATGTCTCTTTACCCACCACTCTGCTACACCCGAAAATTTCCATTGCCTTGTGTCCTTTCCCAGTGGCCTTATCTTCTTCACATCCTCCTCCTCAAGACTCACTGTGTTCAGCCAGCCTTCCACTGAGAATCTGCACTTTGTGCCCAGAAAAAGTGGGTAACACTTACAAAAGGCTCTCAATAACTCCTGTGCTAAGGCCTTGCTGGCTTTCAGTGGGATCTTGGATCCTTGTGGTTTTGTGTCTCTCCTCCCCCACCCCCTCCTTTTTTTTCCCCTCCCTACATGACCATTTTTTCATCATACTTGTGTAGTTAAAGGGGAATAACATCCCTAGCAAGGGATCAGCTATATATACACTTATATTGACACAGATTCCCACACAGGACAAGATATAAGCTGTCATATACGGGCTATATACTGACAATTTATCTGATCTGATCTGCAGTAGAAGTTACCATAACACAGAAGGTGAAAGGAACACAGCCCATAAAGGACCAGCAAATCATTACAAAATCTGCATTTACAGGGAGCCACATCATTGAAGTACTATGTGCTGTCAGTGGATACAGGAGAAACTTGAGAGGTCTTCCTTCAAAACCAGTGTATTATCCAATACTATTTCATCAGGGTTGGAAGAGGATATTTTTTCTACTGTTAACTGAAAAAGTTGGAGCATACTGGTGCTTTTTTTCTTAAGCACTGTGTGTCAATAATAATTCTCTATTTTCATATTATTCTATGTCAAAAAGACAAGATTAAATCCCTCAATAAAGCTACTGACAGGTCAAGCACATTTCTTTAACAATGCAAAATCCCTCTATCTCTAAGGTAAGCAGAGCTGCTGCTTTCTGTCTCCCTTAAACACTTCTTTAATCACCAGTCTTCAGTTACTGGGTGGGTCATCCTCCCAACATCTAGAAACCTTTACTAGTTTTTTGCTTATCCTTCCTCTGCACTTCACCTTCACTCCTCCAAGAAACCTTTATCATCACAGCCATCCGAGATGAACCCCACACACAGTATGAAGAAGAAATGATGCGAGTACTGTAGAGCTTCACCTGACATTGAAACCTGCCTCTCCATGTTACAGCGTTCCCCTCCTGCAGCACTAACACAGCAGCTAACCCGGGTGGAACGAACACGAGAAAAAGAAGAAATCTTTTTTGCAATTTAGAAAATTACAGGATCTTTTCTCTTTGTTATGTGCAGGTTTAAGATAACTGAAATTGTTCAGGTGTAATGGAAAGTGACCTCTTTCAGGTGTATAATTTTCTTAAACCCCCTTAAAACAATAGGCTTTTCCTCACTAAAGGTAGTTCTCCCATAACTGGCACGCAGACATGGCATCGGTATTTGCCAGCAGAAGTTCTTTAACTCAGCATGTCAGATACAACCCTGAATCTGTTTGATAATTATTATTTACCTGTTTAGTGCTGACAGAGTGCTGTGCCCAGTACCTGGACAGGAACAGCCTTATAAATTAAAACAGCCTCATTTTAGGAAGGGCCAAAACCAGGAATCAAAACATCCAACATCTCCTACGGCTGCCTTAGACATTTAGTCTCATCTTTAAATACGCAGCTCTCTGCTTCAGTCTTTTGTTTATTTATAATAAGAAACTGGCAGTATTTAACACATGTAAGAGCAGAGACACTCGAAATGTAACCCACTCATTGTGACCTTAGGCTGGAAGACACTCTAGTAAACAAATACATATTCTTCCCTCTACTCCCATGCCTTCTGCTCATGAGTAGTCTGTGCTCATGTGCTTTACAGAGAATTTAAGTTTGTTCACACAGAAGAAACAATAATAGGGAAAAAAAATCAAAGCTTCACTTAATAAAAATTACTTTGATGTCACTATATTTTCCTTCCATTAACCTTTCAACTGCCATGGACATTCTGCCTATATTCATTCATTTGTCCAGCAAAGTGGAAAATTGCTGGCAGGGTAAGATCTAAAAAGAAACCGTCAGACAAGATAAAGAGAAGATTTGTGGAAATCTGCTTCATAGCTCTAAGCACTAGAGCACTGTACACTGAAAACTTTGCAAATTAGTCTTATTTATGGCCTTCGACTGCCATGGCAGCAAAAGCCATCATACCTGTAGAGTTCAAATCCTTGGAAACAGAAGTTCACCAATCATACCCAGAACCAGAGATGACCACATGAGGCACAGCACACTTGAAATAAAGTTGACTATGTGCTGCTTTGCTTTTAATCTGATGCCTGTTACTGGAGTCAAAGGTGGTAAAAAATAAAAACCATGGAAACTCAAAAGGACAAAGGGACTATCATACCCTTCATAAGGTTTATAGGTGGATGTAGCTTTGCCTGATGGCATTTCCTTTGTTCTTCAGGTATTTCTCAACCTCTGTAGGCCTAATTCCTGGGTGCTGGAGAGCTCTGCCCTGTAGACCATCTCCTGCAATGTAACATCTCCACCTGCCTTGATAGGAATTTTACTGTCAGCTCAACCGGCCAGGCTCCAAGCACAGAATCCTGCACAGCCCTAAAGTTTGGGAGCTGGCATTTCGGTTCAAGCCACAATCCCATGCCGTTGTTTACTAATACAACCCAATAAATCAGAGTTATACCTGCACCCTCAACTCTGCCTCAATGAATCAGTGAGATACAATTGCAAACATGGTCTGCAGCTCCCTTTTTTCCTAGGGGAGATGTTGCACTTGCCAATGTGCTTGGCTTTTCAAGCTTGTTGCCTCCTCTGTTCAGCAGGCTGCCCTTTAACATGCTCCATCTGGCAGATCAGTGGTGACACCCTTCCCCCTCTACGAGCTGGTAGGCTTCTGATGGCAGGCTTTGGAATGCCCTTCCTCCCATCGCTTGCCTCAAGCCAGCAGAAGAGCAGCCTGCTACTCCCTATTAATTTTCAGTGGGGAAAACATCTTGGGGCTCCTTCCTGAGTGCATTCTGCAGCTCTTAAGCTGGCTTCTGCCTCACACCGAAATTAACTGTGCCTCCACAGGGCTTCTAAACAAGCCTCAACACAGCTTTTTCTCTAGAGGCCTCATATCTGCTCATCTCCCAATCTACCTTCCCCATTCTTTCCAGGCACTGCAGAGGAAAGAGTCTACCATGGACAAGCACACACATTAACCTATTTCATCCGCTGCATCTACACCACTACCACCCTTCTCTTTGGAAAGGATTTTTCTTTTCCACAACTACTCTCTAGATCAAAAATAGTTTACTTCCTAAATCAGCCATATCCATCTCCCATCTCACCTCAGTTTATAGCCAGGCTTTTCACGTTAGAGTTCTTTGGCTCTATTTGCTTGTTCTCTGTTAAGCAAGCCATGCTGCATCATTCACCACTTGATTATTCGGACTGTTTATGATCCTTCCATACCAGTGAAGTATTTTCCTTTTAGTGAAGGGACATCATAGAAAGTTTAACCAAACAGAAGCACAACAACAAATTGAACAAGGTGTTCATACACTGTAGTTCAAATCTTCACTAGCAAGCCCAGGCTCATCACAACCACAAGAACTGCTTTAAGAAAGTGAAGATGGTTATGTAAAGACAACTAACGACATAAAGCTAACACATCTCTTGGACACATAACAGAGTGAAGGGCAACCCTGGTGTGAGTTCTGTCAACCACAAAGTACAAGTAGCACTTCCTCAAAATTACAAGGGGGAATAATTGGAAGTTTGCTCCAATTCTTTCTTCAGACAATTAAAAAAAAAGAAAATGGTCAAGAAATGCCACAGGGTAGAAAAAAATTAAGACCAATCTTCAGCTTAAAGTGTATGAAAGTGAATGCAGCCCTGTTAAAAAAATCTCCATGCACTCTAGCAAAGAAGTCATTGGTAATTTATAAGGGCAACATGTTTGCTGCTCAAAGCACAGAAGTTTTGAAGAACTGGGTATTCAATATTTGGATTCAGAAAGCTGCTTCTGATAAGAACTGCCCTAATGGTAACTAATGAAAAAATATAAAAGCTTAGCCTTCAGCCTGTCAAAGAGACAGCCGTGACCTTAATTTGCCACAGAGATCTTTGATGAGTATGAAAGTATTTCCCTCAAATATCTGAGAAGGGCAGCATACTGCCTAATGAGCTAGAGGTCTCAAACCCACAGGCACCACGGTAATTACAAAGGGGTATTTAATTATCTAACCCTGGCATCTAAAGAATTAACAAACCTTGATAATGAAAGGAAACCATAGAGGAAAGAAGAATTCATTGTCTAAGCCACAAAACGCCAGGAAAATCACTATAGAGACAGGTTTCAATAGATTCATATCTGGTGTTTCTAAAAGCTTACTGCGTACTAAAATGCCAGATGTTCACACATTATGGTTGTTATTACTGTTAACAGCATTAATTGGGAGAGAGTGGAAGTTAATCCAATTTAATCCAGGAAACTAAGAGAAATATATAAGAAAACAAATGGAAGCCTTAACAAAGAGATACCCACTATTTTGGCAACCTGCACCTTTCAGACACTATTGGCAGAGTCATTCCAGAAGTGGCCAAACAACGTCCCCCTCTAGCAACTATTTCATTTACATTTGTTCACCACACAGAACAGCAAAATAAATAAAACGATCCTCAATGTTTGGCCTCTTCTCACAGCTCTGGCAATGAACAGGGCTTTGTGCACACCTGAGCATTGCTTCACTTGGGTTGTTTCCTTTGCAGAGCAAATCTTCCTTATTTTCCTTTCTTAAAGGCAGAAACCCACTGGTTACTAGAATTTCAGCACTCCATCAAAAATAAAAGGCACCATTACATGTAGACCCTGTCTCTTTGCAAATGTATGCAAATGCATGTGTATAACAAAGCAATTTACATCTGCCCAAAGCCTCAAAGTGAGTGTATTTGCTTTGATCAAAGCTTAAAATGGGATTTATCTGTAGGGCATAAAAACAATGTTTGCCTTAAAGAAAACAGCAGTGGCTTTAGATCGCTGCAACGAGGCGGTTCTGTTCATTGTGGCATTGCTGTTTGTAATGCTGCTAAGGTTGGCGTGAGCATTTCCCTCCTAATCCTCTGTATCCAGAAGCTTACAGCTTGCCAGTGAAATGTCTCTCCAACTTACGCTTAGCATGTAAAACATTAATCTATCAGCTAGCCTTTTATTTCCTCAATTTATAAAAAATCCCCACCCCAAACCCATGTATTTCTTTATAAGTTACATTCGATTATTAGCATCCACTGCTATATTTGTGAAAAACACTGAATTGTCTCAAGATGTTTTAATCTGAGGCCAAACAAAGCTAAGTTTTAAATAAAAATAAAGGCCAGTAAACATATAATGTACAAGGAACATGCCCATGATGCATTATTTGGTTCAGTGAACAGCTGCTGCCCTAAAAACAAACACCACCACCAACAAAAACAAGACGCCAAGCTGTGGAGCAAAATCAAGTAGAACACCAAAATTTTCCTTCAAATTCTGTTAATAGAAAGAGATCTAGTTAATGGTAAGCAAATAATTTCAGAAACACAGAAATTGGTGATTCAATAACTAGCCTGGAGATTCCCAAAGAGATTGACATCTGTCACAACAGGGAATTCTTCTGCAGTGTCCAAAAGAAGGAAAAACCTGTGATGCCAGTGAATTCATCCTACTGACAAAGTCCAGCCACACATCTCAGAAGATGTGTTTCGGATGACAAATACTTTGGAAGACACGGGCTAGTTGGCTCTAAGGGTTCTGCAAGTCAGCTGGGAGGAGGGTTAAGTTTTAACACAAAATCATGCAAGGAAGTTCCTTACAGAACTTATCAAGCTGTTACTGAACATAAACCAAGGATGTTTCCTGGTGTAAGCTGTTGTTTGAAGTTGCTGAAAACAGTTCTAAAGCCAAGTGGAAAAAACCCCACATGTAGTAATTTTATACTATTATCCAGATGCAAACAAGAACAGAAGACTCTCAGCATAAGACGCATTCAGTGTTAGCAGTTTCTTGTTGCCTTCAGCACTGAAGCTTCTTTCACTCTCCCTAAGCACCACAATGGGTGACGCTCCTCACCAGGATGGTGCCCAGGTAAACCTCCTGCCCACCAGCAGTTGTTACCAAGGGCAGAATTTTCTTTTATAAATATGAATCTGTTCAGTAGCATTTCTAGCATCATCTGCATTTTGCAGGTTAAGGATGTTATTATAAGCAGGGAGTTTCAGCTATTGCTTAGTTAACTCTGTGCAACTGTTTCCCATGCATACAGGGGAAGACTGCTCAAAGGCAGGGAACAGTAATTGCATATTCATAAGTATCTCAACACACAATTAATTGCTGAGTGGTGAAAAAGCAGTAATGAATAGAAAAGACTTCGGCTTTAACACTGAACGAAACACATATTAAGCATACCCTGTGCACATTACATCACCCACAGGCAGATGTGGCTTCACACCTGCCACAAACTCATCACTGCATCAGGAATCCAAAAGCTTTAGTTGCTTTAAAAAAAATAAAGGAGAGATAGCATGTCCTCCTTCATTTCCTACTACTGCAATCACATCATATCTTGAACTAACTCATAATAAGCAGAGATAAGTGTTGGGAGTTTCTTTTTTTGATGTTGCCTTGAAGCACTGGCAAAGTGCACAGTAATAGGCTGCAACATTATCATATTGCTTCCCACTTAGGCATTCAAGCGACTTGGCTATAACCTAGTAAAGAGGAGTTTTCTGATGGCTTTGACACTTCCATTTTCACTTTCTCAGTTTTGATGCTTCTCGTCATTAAATTAACTGTACTCTGTAATTGTTATAAAATGACTGTCAGTGACAGAGCCAAGGAAAATTACTCAGCTTTGTAAGGTCAGTACAAAAACGATTTAATTGGTGTGCAATTGTCAGGCCAGATAAGTTTCTGTTGGATCAGAAACTACATCTAAATATCCAAGACCACAATACCCTTCCTTCCAATCGTACTTGGCCCGAGTACTGCCTCTCAGGATTTCATAGTTCAGTTTCCTGCGAGGTTTAACCATTTATGTGAATACTTTGTCCAGCATCAGAATCTTGATGTTAGTTTCCAAATGTCTGAATCCTTTATAATACTTAGGATCTAGTTTTTAACCTTATAGCTAGAAAATGTATTTGTATTGAATTTATATTGCTCCTAAATTAATGCATACGAAGGAAGATGTTAGCATCAAGATTTAGTACTTTTTAACCTTGAAGGTATGCCATATAATAGGTATTGATTTTATCTTTTTTATTGCACAGAAAAAATAATAAAATATGCCTACTGGTGAACTGTTATATGACAGAATAAATGGTTAGCAGTGTATGTTATAAAATAGCACAGTGACACCACGTATGTTTGCTTTAAAAGCTTATTATAAAAATCAATGATGATATACATCTTGGTTAGGCTCATTTTTTCTAATTAAAGAGACAGTGTCAAAAAGAGGTTTTCAGTAGTTCAAGCTGTAATTCTTACTTCTCTTCATCATCTGTAAGATTTTCTCTTACTGAAGAGGCCTTGCAAATAATATTACTCTGTAACATTTTGTTCATTTCCACTCAGAAATAATTGTGTATGTGGCAATGAGGTTAATGTTCTCTTATGTATGATCATCATAACGTGCAATGCTTCAGATGAAATCCTCTGGTTTTCCTAAGCAGACTCTAGGGGTGAAATTCTGATCGCCTTTAAGGCGAAGGAGAATTTCCATCCACCCCAACAGAGCCAGATTTTACACCCTGAAGGTGCAAAAGCTGCTTTTCTCTCCTTCAAGAAAGCAGGGAGAATCCAAGGGGAATAACTCGGTGGAAAGCAACATAAAAGAAAGCTGGCAGGATCTCCTCTCTAAAGGGATCCCTCCCAGCAAGAGAGAAACACCTTGGGAGAAGAACAGTGCTCTTTCCAGCTCCTCTGAAAGTGCAGAGAGGAAGAGCTACAGCACCGATTTATTTTTTTTCCGTGATTAAGGCAATCTTCAAGGTTTTAGAAGCTTCCAATGGCACTTGAACATGGTTCATCTCCAGCACACAAAATACCCCTGCGGTGCAGCCAGATCTGTTACTCCTTTCAGCAGCAGCGATTATAGGATCCGGCTTTTAGAGACAGGATTCATTTATACCCCCTCTTGGTAGTTAACAGGTACTTAACTTTTATAAAAAGCCCTTCCCCTACCTTAAATATCCCTGAAACATTTTTTTTGTTGGTAGCTGCCCCTTTTAAGCCAACTGGTCTTCAGTCAAAATGAAATACAACAACTGTTTTGTTATTCACCCAGAAAATTCACTTTCAGACACAATCATCTTTCTTCCCCGAATTCCACCTAATTTGTTAACCTGTTTCTATTATTGAACTACCTGTAGCTGAATGCTGTATTCCACAGCAGAAAGTGTCCTTGCAGAGAGGGAATATTACCTCTCTGGCTCCTAGGCAAAACTGCACCGGCATTTTTTGCATCTATTTTAAATTGAAAACTTGGACATTCATAAGGCCCCACTCATTAAAGACCTCTGCAGAAAACTGATTATTGGACATGCATCCTCAGCAAACGTGTGGATGGTGCTAAATTAAGGGGAGCAGTCAACAAAGAGCAGAGTTTCAATCCAGAAGGGCTTTGATAGATGCGAGGATGGAGTCAGAAACCTCAGGTCCTCAACAAAGAAAAATGCAAAACTCAGCAGCTGCCATGGACTAATCCCATGTGTGAGCACAGGCTGGGAATCACCCAAGTGAACAGCAGCTTTGCCTAAAAACATCCAGAGGTTTCAGAGGGCAGCAAATTGAATAGAAAACAACAGCAGACACCCACCACAAGTAAGGGGAACCACAACATGGGTGACATTAGGAGTTTAGGAGGTTACTATTCCCTTTTGGCTAAGCACTGGTGAAGCTACATCTGGAATATCGTGCTCAATTTTGGACACATCCCCCAGTCAGGAGTGATGCTTGAAAGCTGTCAAAGATCCATGAAACTGCTATCAAGATGGGTCAGCAAGCTACAAAACAGATTCGCATGGAGAGCCCGAGAAGTTGAAATTGTTCACCTGGAAACTAAGATCAGATCTCACAGCAGCCACTACTAGAGCAAAATCTAACACAAAGATTGCAGCCAAATTCTCCTAGGTATTGGCAGACAATACAACACAGGGCAACAGCCACAAACCCAGGCCAGAAGGTTCAGACTGGTCATTTGAGAGCAGCAAAGGGGGGCACATGCTACAAGAAAGGCTGTCAAATCTCTGTCCTCAGAGGATTTCAAGACTTGGCTTGACCAGATCATGGATGACCTGGCTAGTGTTTGTCATCATCTCACTTCAAGCAGGCAGTCAGACTCAAAACCTCCAACACTTCCAACCAGCACTTCAGTGATTTGGGTATCACTTCTGTATGGTGTTCTTTGTAACTCTGTTTTCATATCATTTTCCACATATTGCTCCTGCTGACTTTTCAGGTGGTGCAATGCAAGCTATTCAGGAGAAATACAGGTGAAGCTATGTCAGTCCACACTTCTAACCTGTCCCCACCTTCTTGCATAATTTTCTTTCTTCTTCACTGAGAAAGGCATTTTAAAGTGTTGTTCTTTTCTAACTTTCTTCCTTTGCTTTTTCAATTGGTTGCCATGCAAGCCACAAAATGCCCAGTACAGAACCCTCTCTTAGAGGTATTAAGACACAGCTTCCCTCTTTTTGAGAGGCAGCAGACAGAGCCAGTATGTGGTCAGACCCCTCACTGTCTTTGTGTCTTGAGTCTCCCTTCAGCTTCTGAAAAGGAAATCAAATCCTGAT
Organism: Megaceryle torquata; assembly: GCA_024611175.1. Classification (NCBI taxonomy): domain Eukaryota; kingdom Metazoa; phylum Chordata; class Aves; order Coraciiformes; family Cerylidae; genus Megaceryle; species Megaceryle torquata. The sequence goes on from JANIJG010007080.1 coordinate 183,765, forward strand.
CAAGGGATCCAGAGAGAAAAGCCAAATGGAGGTGTCTCACCTCAGACTGCCTTAACCCTCCCAGGACACTGGTATCAGGCAAGAAAGGCAAGAGCTTAAGAACCCTTCCTTTTTCATCTCCTTTCCTCCCTCCTGTCTCCTCACATTCTTTAGATATCAGTCTGACAAAGCAGGTAAGCGGAGTGACCTGTACAGACCTCTCGGATATATCTGGATCTTTGGAGAGATCCAGATGAAAAAGCCCACAAAACCAAAAACAAGAGCCATCCCAATTGTCTTAAGATACCTTTTATGAAAACTTGAACCACAGGCAATGCTTAGTTTTGTGTTGCTACTACTTCACACTACTCCCAGGTTACCATAAGGATTGCACTCGGGAAGCTCTTACAATAGTCTTGCTAAATCATATGATACACACATTCACAGGCTTTTGAGAGTATAAGGAGGTTTATAAAGGCACTAAGTCAGACAATTTTAAAATATCAGGTGTTACAATAGCACTATTTTACCTTTCTCAGAAAAAAGGGGTACCTGGTAAGACATGGAAAAGCATAAAGGTATTTGCTTTAGAATCAGAGATACAGGAAATCTCTCTTTCTATCCTTGACCGAGTCTTAACTACTTGATTTAACCTTCACTAGCATCAGTGTCAGCTCATAACCCATTTGCCCTTACTCTATCTCCTAAATCTGAATGTCCTTGAGGCAAAATTCACACGTGTCAGGGGTTTGGAGAATCACAGGTATGGGAAAGGCTGTCATTAGGACTACAAGCCACATTTCAGTGTGTACTTACTACACTGAGAACTTACTGCCTCCTACCGCTCTTAAATCTTTGTTAAGATTGTGACGAGGAATGATGAAGTGTGTGAACTAAGGGGATTGTAGTGTCCTTAAAAGAAGGAAGAGGAAGTGTCACAGCATTCTTTGCAATGGTTATCATTGACAGCCATCCTTTGTGCTTGAGCACTCACTAAAGCATGAAGTAACTGCAATACATCCCATCCCTATTGATTCAGAAATGAAAGGTAATTGATTCACCCTCGGGATTTCCTTTAGAAGACACTGGGTTAGAGTTCTCTCTATCATATCACAAAACAGACTCAACAAAGCTACTTGAGACATATATATCCCATCACCCACCAGGGGAATCCCCCAGCTCTTTTCAAGCATAACTGAGAATAGACAACTATATTTTTGGGGTCAGGGAAGTATCTCTCCCCCTCTATTGGGGTAAAACCCTTGACTTGTAGTATTTGGGAAGGGGTGGACTTGGAACGCGTGAGGGTTAGTTATTTTGCTGATTGACTTGAGTTCAAGGCTTAAAAAGATACAGCAAAAACTATGAAAGTAAATAAGATGAAATAAAATCAGGTAAGCCCCTTCCCCCCCTCCCCCTCAAAGTTGCTATTTGCATGCTTAATTAAAATTTCTGCAAAACAAGATTATGCCCAAGTGCTGAGGCACATGGTATGTGCATTGAGCCAAAGGTTACACAGAATGCTCTTACTCAAAGGCAGATCCAATGCTACCATAAGAATTTATACTAATTTCTCATCTATTGAGCTGCATGTTTTTGGTGCATCTTGGCATAACACCTATAAATGTTGGCCTTATTTCTGAAATACTGTCAATTCTCCTGCTATGTATTACAAAGCATCAATCACATGCTAGGGATGCCTTGTCTCTAGCCAATGGCACTTGTAGCTACTTAGAATATTAGACACTTGGACAGAAAACTGATAACATTTGAAATTGAGACCTGATGGAGTGCAACCTTCCCAATAAGGGCAAAGAACACGGAGAAAATACCAGTTCTGATCTATAGCCTCCAAAAATTCTTTGTTAGAATTTACCAAATGCCTGTAGCAGTAACAAACCACGAGAACCAAAGCCAGTAGCTCCAGACTTAAACATTTTTCCCACATTAAAAATAGAAATCTCCAAGTTAGTCTGTGCAGGACAGCAACTGATAGCCAAAAAACTGCCTTTCCATAATTAATGTGCTGTTTTTCTAGATGAGCCTCTTCACTAAAGTATTTTTACTTTGAATTTCTGACAAGTTAAAAAAAGAAGGGCTGAGTGCTCAGACTGGCAGATTGCCTGAACATACTTAGAATCATTAACTGATCTCATGTTGTCACCTGCTGCCACCTTCCTACAGGGGAGCAGATGTCCCAAACAAACAGTGCTACTCAAAGGGGAATGCAAGAGTCAGGTGAGCTGCAGAGGGCAGCTCGGGGCCACCCTTTCTCAAGGGACTACAGCCTGACCACAGACGACTTTTGGAAGATGTGGTGGCACTCTACTCAGAGTGAGAAACCATAAAGGTGCACATATCACACTCCATTAGACTTTGTGGATATGAAAATGATGGGAAATACTACCCCAAATTTGCCTCCAGATGTAGCTAGGGCAGAGTGATGGGTGAGGAATATCTAATGTACATCAGCCACTTTTCTGCAAATTGTCTCAATTCATGAGTGTCTTGGCTTTATCACAGCAGACACTGCATATTACCCGAGATTAGCCATTAAATACTTTCTGTGCATGCTTCCTAGTCTGTGATATGTTTCCATGTGTTTGTTTGTATTAGATACCCAAGAGGATTTGGTAAGATCTAAGTCACAGAGTCTGTCTTTTCCAGTCAAGGAACAGATAATATCAGAGTCAGATTTCCATGGTCAACAACCAGAGTTACCTATGCAAAATGTTCCTTCTGGAAATGTTTTTCAATCCTCCTATCTCAGTGCTAAATGCAGCCAGAAAACCTACAGGCTAGTGTATTTATAGACAATAAACACAAAAAGAAAATAACTAAAGCTGATTCACTGTCATATCTAAAGCCTACACAGTTCCGAGAACCAAAGCAAGCCCAGGCAGAGTAGCCACCTTTGGCAAGCACACCTAGAACTCATTCCAGCTGCTAAGCACGGGCACAGGAAGTTTAGCCTCTTTCAGAAGCCAACGCTGGAATGATGTGTAGCTAAACAGCTTACCTAGCTCCATGTTTGGGTGTGAACTAGTGAAAAATGTGATTATCCTAAATATAGAATCCTCAAAACACATATGCAGCAAATTCTTCTCTTCGGGCACTACAAGAAAGTAGGAGAAAAATCCAGGCAGTTTTTGTAGAGTGCTGGAACTCCTGCAAACCCTCATTAAAGGCCACAGAGAAACCATACATTTTAATGCCTCCAATGTGCTGATGCATTCCTCTGTGTTACCTGGAAATAATAAACCTATGGTGTACATTATCTGCATGTAGGCTACCCATGGCACACTCCAGGCATGCATCTTCGTAGGTAGGGATAAAATACCCAGGGTAAAATAAGAGTTTTAAACTCACACAGAAATGCTGGCTGAAGATTGCCAGCAATTTATATAATTCATTCTCCTGCCTTGTAGGTGATGCATCCCACTAATAAGCAGATCTATTTGCCTGTAGATCAATACCCAAAACTCCTCCTGATAGCTACAGCAGACATGGGAACAAGCCCTAACTTTGCTAGTACAAATATAAATCTGTCTTCGGATGAGCTTTAGCCATTGCACAGTCTAAAGCTTGGCACTCAACAGAAGACAGTTGACTCAAAGCATTAATAGTTCCTCACCACAGAGAATACCATAAGGTGTCCTAATTCACCTGACTCGGCACCGTTGAGAGCGGTAAGGGAGACAGCGATGGCTGCCCATGTGTACGGTTACGTACGAGCCCAGAACACAAACAGCCCGCCTGGCTGAGCAAATATTTCATCAAAATAAGAGACAGTGTGATTTTGGTTTTTCCCTGTGTACAAATGATGAAGGGTGGATGGACACTATTATGAAAAGAGGTGTTAGGAGCAATGCAAGCCCCTGAGTGCACAGCATCAAACCTCTGCTCCAATTACTGCGTGGGGACAACACAGATTTAAGGGCAGATCTGCACCTCTGAACAAAAGCTGATGCACAAAGATAAACACACCCTGCCCTGCAAACCATTACCTCTGCAAAATCCATCTGTACATCAAATTAGGAAAGACTAACAAGAGTGTGAAATCTTTTCTGTGATAAATAAACAGCTTTTCTAGAATTGCTACACCATAGGTGTATTTGTGCCCAGCTATTTTTTCACCGAAGCGCCAATAAACAAAATATTGATTGTTTTTCTTAAGCTCCTAAAAGGGTTTCACAGACCTCACTGTGAATTACAGGCAGCTGGGGAAGGTGTGAACCTGTGCAAGTGCCCACCCCCTGTCCTTCCAGACACCAGAGCCCCTCATGTTTCTAGCTGCCTCACAAAGAAGTGCACAGTCCACAGTAATTTTTAAGAGACTGCATTTTCAATTACATAAATAATGCATAGGAAACATACACTCTGCTTGCTCCTTGTGGGAGAGCCATGTTTGATACACACTCACATTGAGGCTGCAGGGTCTAAGCTTGTCACCAAGGCAGCAATGTGGGATGGATAATCAGCTCAATGTACAGAGATGAAATTCCCAACTATTTTTTTCTCTTAACATTAATGAGAATTATATAGCAAAGGTCTGACTCTAAACAAGCCTCCCAAAGACAGCGAGTCTTCATCAAACCAGCAGCAGACACATGCCAGTACTGTGCAAACACAGCCAGGAGGCAGCAAGGCAAGAAAAACTTGAGAAAAGGAATTTTGCAGTAAAGTGGCTCATCGTTCCCAGGCCTGAGCGAAACACAATAATCCCTTACTCTGAATTATTTTACCTCCCAAAGGAGCTGATAAAGGAAAGCAGAATTTGAATGCTTCGGAAGATTTTCTACTGCCAAATGGAATTTAAAATCAGTGACTTTGGGGTAATTTTGTCAGGTTTGAGACACCATGGCCAGGAGCTCTCCAACTGTTCAACAAAAGAGAGATTAGTTCAGAGCTTTTTACCTAATTTTTTTCCTCTCCTTGCAATATTACATCCTGCATTGGGACATCTGGTCCCACTGTGGGAAGGTGATAGAGTCTCCTCACACGAGGCGATTTGGGAAGCCTGCCAGCACAACGGTCTGCTCTCCATCGCAGTTTGTCAGAGGGTTGCAGGACAGAGTGCCACATGTCTTCCCATCCAGACTGGCGTTGGGTATGAGAAATGGCTGCGTGTCAACTATTGCTCTGTGCAATTAATCACCGGCTGAAAACAACGCGGCACCAGTTACTCTCCAAACGACAGACGCGTGACTGTTTAACTCCTCTGGACACAGCCGTCCCTTGGTTGAGAACGGCCTTCCCATTCGGAGCCAGGTGAGAATAAACACAAAGTACACAGCTACTCTGCCACCCAGAAAGTCACATGGTGCTTACATGCAACTCTCTGACAACCATTCGTATTTAGGAGACAACACCTTTACCCAGGGGCTTCAATTCTGACCCCTTTTTACAGGGGATGTTGAATCAACACAAATAGTTTGCTTCACCAGTTGCTTCTTGTTTAAACTAAGAAGGGAGACCAGAGTCAGGTCCAAAATTTCTGCTTATTCCAATCTCTCAATTCTAGAGCGCGACAGCTTCAGGGTTTTTTTTTTTATCATGAACTGTTAAAAGTGGCATTTCAAAACTAATCATTGTTGTTTTGAGGGAGGCCAGAAGATAAAAATCTTTACCAGGGATAGGGAATTTCTCACCCAGGTCCTACTTTGGATGTACCCAGCCAGCGTTCCAAGTCACATCTTCATCTGACCATACCTAAAGTTCATTATTTGATTCCAGAGCTTTGAGTTGCATCCAACTCTTAAATTACTACCAGTCTGATAACAACAACAAATGCTGTCTGTTTGGCTACTGATCAGTCAACAATGATGAAAGGAAAAGAAAATAAAGCAAAACTTGTCTTCTCTGACAAGCTGTCATAAGGATTCGAAGAGCACTAAAATAACAAGTTAGCTCCTCTAGAGCACGAGACAACACAGCAGCTCGTTTCAAAGCATGATTCATACCGTCTCACAAAGGAGCAACCTAGGAGTAGATAAGTGACACTCTGCCAAGGAAACAAGAGGCATGGGAGAGTCCAAAAATCTTCCTAGTCACAGCAGATCAGCTCTTGGAGAGATGGCAAGAGAAGATAAACAAAAAGCAGTCTGCAGTAACAGCTCTGTCCAGAGTTGTAGCCATTACCAGCAAGACAACTTTATTAACGCAATTAACAGATGGCTTGTAGAGATTTAAGAAAATGCCATGACTTAAAGCAGTCATTTTGTTAGCACTTAACAGTCAAGGACATTACACATCCCAGTAAGTCCACTGTGGGCAAGTAGAGTTCATAAATTTCTTAAACCTCTTCAATGTACATTCCCAAGACACCACCACTCCATGCACAAAGGAGCACACTGCGCATCACGCTCATTAAAAGCGGTTCCCTGAAAGAAAGGCTGGAAGAAACCATCCTTTTGCCTCAAGAGCTCAGCGGGAAAAGAATTAATGTTGTTGGCATCTCTTCTCCCCTCCACTCTGAGCTACCACGTCCCACCACAGCCTGCTGCTGCTCCATGTCTGGCCAGCAGAGCGCATCACATGGCACAGAGGAGGACCGAGGCCTCCATGCTGCCAAGAAAATGCACAAGAGTCCATGTGCCACACAGCAGCAACCATGAGACAGGGCAGAGGAAGCCAGAACAGTTCAGCACACCACACAAAGCACAAATTAGAGTATTCTGCTCATGTCAGGGGGCCTTGTGTCCTGCCCTAAATCCCTAGGAAGGGCCCAAAAGGAAAAAGCTTCCCAGTCCCTTTGACCGAATCCCTCCAGGCTCCCATCTGGGACACAATCAGTCCCCCACATGAATGTCTGAAAAACCACACAAGTATACACCAAAACCCAACAATTCCAAAGGAGTAAATTCCAGGCACATTGAAAGGAGGCACTCGGGGATTTGGCAGCAGAGCAAGTCTGATTCAAGGTCCTGTGATAAAAGTGAAACAAGCTCCCCTCTTGCTGCTGTACACGCAGTTTATGAGCTGACATATTATTTTACATGGTACACTCACTCCATCCCAGATGAACATAGAGCAAATAAGACCTTGAAGGATTCCTGTGAACTGTATAAATACTGGAATCAAATATAAGCAAGACACCAGCCTTCAGAAATGCAGATGGGGAAATCACACGCATCTACACAGACTACAACCTGCAGCATTTAGACAAAGCCATCACGTACATATCTGCCGTGGAGGCACATACAGGCCAACGCATGCCACTTACAACATTATTTCATTGGTTTGGGGATGGAACTCTTTCAGATTTTCCAACTCCCTTGGCAAACTCCCAGACTGCTTAACAGGAGGGGAACAAGGGCTGGAGGGGAGGCTCTAAAGCTCTTAATGAAAACTGAGAGTATTTTATACAGGAGAAAACATAGTGCAATTTCATCTATTACCATCCTGTAAAGTATGTTCAGTTTATAAGAGATCAAATCCTCTATTGTCTTCTAGAAGTGGTAGACAAGGGGCCTCGTTAATGCAGGTGTTTAAACACTATTGCTGCCGATTAAATAGCAAAAGGAAGACTACAGATTAAATAATCTGCAGCTCTAAAACCAAACTCCTTCTGGGAAGTCATCTGTTGACAGACAGTCAGAAGTCATTGCTGAGACTGTTTGACAAATATTCAAAGAATTTCCACCAGGAATCATCAAGCACTGGTTCTTACTTGACTACCTTATATCAATATTTTAGTTTATACAACATAGTTCGCAGTAAAGTCTCCTCTGAAACCAAACCCAATGTAACATATAACTGCTGCCTCTGGGAAAACAGAGGTAATGATTTCTTACCAAAACATCATTTTTATATGACATTTCCTAAGCAGCCAAATGCACAGCTAGAGAACTAGGACTGCTGAATTTCCATCATTTTGGAGAACTTAAGTAGAGACCATTTTGAAGCTAATATAATATTGACTTTCCAGCACTGATGATTGAGCTGCTAGGACACAGTAAACAAGCCACTGCTAATATTTCACCTACCTTCTGTACCTTTTATTTTTAAAAGTACCCAAGTTAAAGGATATGTGGTTGCAGTGTCACAGAACAAAGCCACTGACCACCAGAGATGAAACCCCAACTAACTGTAATTTCCCACAAGAAACAAGCATCTCAACAGCCCACCTACAGGTTCAGATGCCACTGGAGTTGGCTCACCCTTCGCTACAGAACAGCAACATAAGCATAGGCAGCACCACTACAAGGGTCACCTAAAAGGTTTCAGGGTTTAAGGGGAAGACCCGTGACACACATTCACTCACCTGATAAAGCTGGAGGCACTGAGAAGCACCCACGATGAGCATCCCACCCTGCAGGGAGGCCACACAGCACAGCTCTGCTGCTCCACGGAGGGGCCCAGAGGAGCTCCCTCGGGACTCCACTTATACCCGGGTCAGCTTGGGGTTTGTGGCCTTATATGGTAACACACCAGAAACTTCTCTGGACTGAGGCACCTCATTGGCTGAGAGCCCTGTCAATCAACTGCTGTTATTGTGAACACACAGCAGCGGGGGGGGGGGGGGCCCCGTCTTCTGGCAGGT